>JAHBCN010008230.1:0-39791 GCA_019359885.1 Listronotus oregonensis
ATGAAAAAACCCCCAGACTTCCTAGAGTCGTTTTCTGGGACCTTCCTAAACACAATGCAGAAAACCTCATCTCGATATCTGCTGGCTAAAATTATTTTTCCTAACTTCCCTGGACTATATCTTTATTAATATCATCTTGAATATTGTATTCATCATCAATGCCGTCTTCATGGGAGTGCAGTTAAACTTCTTTGAAAGCAAGCAATAGCCAACAAGCAATAATCGGTAAATTATTTTTCTAGTTTAAAACTGGTATTGCACAAAATTATTATAAAAAATAAAAAATCTTTTTTTAAAAAATTTAAAACTAAAAATTTCACCATTTTAAAAAATTTAATACCATAAAGATAAAAAGGTTTTTTTTATTTTTTTAAAATTTTTTGACTAAAATTTGGGGATTGATAAGTGCATCAACCCAAAATTTTTTTTCTTATCATAAAATTTGAAATATAACGAAAAGTTTGTATTTGGTATGTAACCCCGTTTTATAGTACCCCTTTTTTTTTTCCCCTTTTGGGAAAAATTGCAAAAAGTTTTTTTAAAAAACAGTAAAAAAGGGGGCGTTTCCACCTAAAAACCCGGGGAAGGGGTAATTTAAAATAAAGTTTAAGCGTGTTTTCTTTATTACCAATGAAAGTTTACCCCTTTTTGGGGGAAGTTTATTTTCTTTCTGCCGACACGTTCAGCGTGTAAATTTCATCGATAACGATTCCAAATTTCCCCAATGACCAAAAAAGTATTGAAACAAGAAACATTTTTTTAAAAGAAATTTCCAGCGTAGCGATGTCACTAAATAATTAGTAAATTTCCCCTAATGTTGCCCCCCTTTTTTATTTTAAGTGGGCCCAGGGGGTTTTTGCGAAAAGGGGAAAATTTAAATATCGAAGAAACAAATTTAAAAAATTTTTAAAAAAAAAAAAGGGGGGTTTTTTTAAAAAAAAAAAAAACCCAAAAAGGACAAGCTTAGTGAAAATAAAAAAGAGTCTTAAAAAACAAAAAGGGAATTAAATTTCAAACCCAAAATAAAAACCAAACCTAGCCCCCCTAAAAAGAGACATCTCAAAGGGCATCAGGAGATATAAGAAAGTTTAAATGGGGAAAAAAAAAAAAAGGTTTTGAAAACAAAAAAAATTTGAAGGTCCTAAAAAAACATCCCCGGGGGGAAACCAAAAAAAATCTGAAAAGCGGGAAAAAAGGGGCCAGGCCGTATACCTCAAATAAGGAAAAAATTTTTTAAAAGGGGGGTTTAGGACTTTTATAAACTTTCAAAAAAACACAATCCGGGAGCTTGCCCTTAAAAACCCAAAGGGTTTTAGAGGATTTCCTAATAACCCTAGATGGGTAAGAGGTTTTAAAGGAAAAGAAGGACAAAAAAACCCCAGGCGAAAGACGAAATTGTTGTTGAGTCTTTAAAGGGGGGAAACTTTTTTTAAAAATTTACAGGCTTTTCAATGCTGCTTCTGGGGGGAACAAAAATTGGGGTAATGCTATAATAATCCTAATAAAAAAAAGGGGACATTGCAAAACTGGAAAACTATAGACCGATTTATTGTCACATGTCTACAAACTCTTTATGAAGATTATAACTAGGGCTAAATTAGATCTATACCAGCCACGTGAACAGACGGGGTTTAGAGAAGGGTATGGAACAAACGACCACCTTCAAATATTAAGCCCCCTAATAAAAAAAACATCGAATATAGCAAGCCACTTGTCCGGGTTTTTTATAGATTTGGGGAAAGGGTTTGACCGGGGAAATCAACACAAAATGTTGCTAGCGCTGGCGGACTGTCGTATTGATTGAAATTTTTTGAAAAAATATACCGGGCAACTGCATTTTGAAAATTACATCAGAAAAAAAAAATTCAAATCAAAAAGGGGTTCGTGGGGAAAATTATTTCCAAAAATTTTAATTTTGGAATATGTTTTAAAAAGTAAACAGGAAGAAATGGCATAAATATCGACGGAGATTGTTGAGCCACATGAGGTTGGGTGTGTTGTCATAACGGCCGACAGTATTGACCAGGCACAGACTATGTTGAAGAGCCCATGAAGCGTCCGGAAGTGGGTTTTAAAAAAAAAAATTTTACGAAGACGGTGTAACCAACCTTGTTAAGAGCGAGAATATCCAGTTGACGGTGGGGGTTTTACAGGTTGCCTCATAAAAATTTTTGGGCCCCCGATAAAGGGTTCGAGATAATAAAACCCCGGGAGCAAAAAAGGGGAAAAGGCTTGGCGTGGGGGGTTTTGGGGAAAATTTTGGGTTTTTTAAATCAAACTTTCCCCTATCCCCAAAGGAAACATATAATCAAATACTCCCCGTACTAACCTACGGGGCAGAAACGTTAACGCTTCCCCAAAAAAAGACGCACAAGCTGCGAGTTGTCGGGGGATCTATGGAGCGGTCAATGCTGGGACTGTCCCCAAGGGAAATTACCAATGTGACTATAAAAAAGGAGGGGGGTGACCGATGTCAAAAAGGGGTTTAAAAAATTTAAAAAGGGGGGAAAAACCCCGGGTGGCCCGGGGGCCCGGGGACCCCCAGTACTGATTTTGCCCCCCTATTGAAGTGAAATCTTTGGGGGCACTTTTTAAATTTTTTTCTTCGGGGTTTTGTGGTCGGCGATCGGGGTCTTAAAACATTTTCCCATTTTGTTTTTTATTTATAATTTTTTATTTATTCACAATCAGTTTATTTTATAAATTTAGACATTCGACTGTTGGTCACATTTTTAAATTTTTGGTAAAAAAAAATTGAATTGAAATGAAAAAAATCAGGGTTTTTTTTAAGGGGGTTTTGGGGCCAAATTGTTCTTTAAAGAACACTGAAGGAAGGGGTTTTTTTCCCCCCAATTTTTTGGTGGGGTTTGCTATTTTAAATTCCTTAACTCAATTTAATTATACTTGGGAACCCCGGGGGTTTTTTTTTTTTGAGAATAAAAATTTAAAAAAGAAGAAAAAAGGGGTTTTTTTATCAAAAAAGGAAAAAAAAATTTCATTATGAAATAGACAAAATAGTTATATTTGTGAAAAGAATTACCCCTTTTCCTATAGGTTTAAATACATTTTATTTTTTGATTCCCCCAAATTTTTAATTTAAAAAAAAAAAACAACAGAAGGGGGGCCCAAAAAAAAACCAAAAAAAACAAAAAAACCCCCGGTGACACAAAAAACAAAAAAAATTTTTTAAAAAAAATTATGTAATATAATAATAAATTTTTTTTTTATTTATTTTTATGGAAAAAATTTTTAAAAAGTTTATTTTACCTTTTAAAAATTTGAGTAAAATAAGCCCTTGCGGATTATCCAAAAAAAAATTAAAACTTTAAATAAAATAAGCGCGCGCAATCGTTTTTTGGCCACACCCGGGAAATTAAAAAAAAATGACCGATAAAATAAATTTCCCCCCTCTTTTTTTTTTTTATAGATAATCTGGGGGCGGGCCCTTTTTGGGCCCAACAAGGATGGAAGATGGTCAAAGGTTTTCTGGAGGGAGACCAAGGCATGAAGCCCATAGGAACAGAGGCGGGCCCTAACAAGATGGACGGATGATATTAAAGCCCGGGGAAACGGGTTTTCAGGACGCACAAGCCCAAAAAAAAAACTTTGAACCTAAGGGGGCCATTCCCGTGGAGGAAAGGGGCTTTTGATGACATGATGATGATGCGATAAAAAATTATTTTTGATTAAAAAGGAAAGTTTATGATGTTAATGAAAACGTTATTTTTTTTTTGGTTGGAGGTATGAGGTAGTCATATTTATTTTGGGAAACCCTTTAAACCCCGGCCCCCTTTTTTTAAAAAAATTAAATAATTGGGGGAAAATTAATTTAATTTTATCTACATTTTTTCCTAAATTTTTAAACTAAACAGTTTTATAACTTGAAAGACACTTATGATGCCATTTAAAAAAAATTGATCCATAAAAAAAATTCCTTCGTTTTTTTGTGCCATTTTTTTTTCCACCTGCCCCCTTAAAAACCCCTCCATTTAAATTTTTCCAGGCAACGTCTTTTTGGGTTCGGGGGTTTCCAGGAAGGCTGAATGATGAATTTTTTTTTGGTTTTTTTTTTAAAAAAAAAATTTCCAAAATTCACATTACGAATCCAAACGAAAAACAAGTCCAGGGTTTTATTTTCTATTGAATTCAATTTTAAAAATTGATTTACAGTAAAAAGGGGCCCTAAAATCCAAACCTTTGAAACGTAAAAATGTATACATTATTTAATAGAAATTAAAAAAAATATTTTAAAAATTTTTATCCTAATAAAAATGGATAATTAACAAAAGGAGGACATTATGCCATTTTTGTTCCAATGAGATAAGAAGAATAAAAACTAAAAAAAAAAAAGGGGTTAAAAAAAAAACTTTATTAATTAACTTCCCCTTAAAAAAAAATCGAACCTTTCCCCTTTTTTAAAGCACCGAAATTTTGAAAATTGTTTTAAAACCGTTTATTAAAAGTTTGAAATTTTGTTCCAAAATATATCCTTTTTTTGCCAAAAAATTAAAATGTTCCATTTACTTTTATTAAACAAAATTTCAAAATATAGTAAATTAATAAAATAAAATTAAATATAATAAATTAAAATATATATATATATATATATATATATATATATATATATATATATATATATATATATATATATATATATATATATATATATATATATATATATATATATATATATATTTAAAAAAAAAAATAAATAAAAAATAATTAATTTTTATAAAATTTTATTTATTTTTTTTTTTTTTTTAATTAAATTTAAAATAAAAAATAATTAAATAAAAAATTTAAAAAATTTCGAATAGTTTAGTTCATTTATTTCAAAAAAAAAAGTACCTTTTATTTTGTTTTTTTTTTATTAAAAGGTCCCCGTCTAATAATAATTGGTCAAGGCTCCAATTTTAGTACGCCACTGGTTTTTTTTGCCTTTTTTTTTTTTTATTTTATTTTAAAAAAATAATACATTTTAATTTTAAACCCCACCTTAGAAAATTTAAAAACAATTTTTCTCTTCCTTTAATTTTTCTTTACGACCAATACTTACAAAGTTATAAGCAAATAATGTAAAAATAAAGCATTTATTTTCTACATTGTAATATGAAACCTCTCACCGTTAAATGGCTGTGCGTGGAGTAAGTTGCAGCTGGCTTCCTCCTTTTTAAATAATGTACTCTCAATAAAAAAAGGTCTAGTGTGCTTTCTCCTAAAACATTAGGCTTTAGGGCCCATACATACGATGCCGGTAACTGGTGACAGTCTCACTGACATGCCAGCGTTGGCACCGTATAAAAACTTTTTCGTGCCAGTCCAGCGCTGGCCGACAGCACTGGCGAGAAGAGTCCGTAAACAAATTTTAGCGACATCCCGTATCCAACGCGGTTGTTAGGACAGTTAACATACCGGTTTATTTTGGCGAGAAGCGGTAACCTAGGGGAAGGTGTTATGACGTCAGTATCTACGTCATTACTTTGTACCCAGTATCCACCGCTATCGCCACTAGTCGGGAGGAGCGTTAATAATGGTTAAGTCAAGTGTCAAATTAAAATAATGAAGGATTCGCGGCTTTTGTTTTACTTGTTGTGATATTTTTTGTATGGTTTAACAACTATTTGGATTGCAGGTTTTTCGATTTATTAGTATTTCGAAATGGATGAATTAGTACAATTATATTTAAATCATAGAGGAAAAGATTTACTTGTTACATTTGACTTGGAAACAGCTACTGTCTTGTTGAATGGAAAATTTGGTTTATATCTTATCTTTTCGACTTATTTTTTAACTCTCCAAACACATTTAAATTTAAACTTAAAAGTGTATTAAACGATTAGTATGTAAGTTGACACACGCGTGATATAGGTAAACCGTTTCGTTTTTGAGAGGATAGGCGAGTTAAGCACGGTTAGAATGGTGGGGAAAAGAACTGATATCAACCAGTAGTTAAAAACGGTATGTCGCGAAAAAATCCTTTGTCTATTTTTCGTGCCAGTGGTTTCCATCTGTACCCCGTTTCACCCGCACTAGTATTCCAGGCAACGTCTACACATTGCGCCTGTCAGTGGCATACCTAGGAAGGCTGAATGATAAATTTATTTGTTTTTTTTTGTGAAAAAATGATCCGAAAATTGATGACTGACTGGCATCACTTAAACGACCCAAGTCCAGTGCTTTGCTAGTCAAAATTGTCATGCCAGAGAGACTGGCGCCAGTTAATCATGTAAATCGGCCTTTAATCTTTGATAAGCAAAAGGCCGCTAGTGAGCGTATACATTATTTTTATGCATGTTTTCTAAATATTTTTATTTTATCCAGTGCTACCTTTGTCTTTTTTAAAGTTTGAATAAATTTATCCTTTTAAAACTCTTGCGAATGGTGATAAAAAGTTTAACGCAATGTTTAAGTCATGTCTCTCCTGAAATGTTTTTAGAAAACTTTTGTTCCACTTCTGATTTTAATTAAGAAAGTGTTTTCTTATTGCATTTTTTTCTGTTGATTTTCATTTAAAAAAGACAGACCCATTCCGTTTTAATTTATACATCTTTGTGAATTCGTTTTAATTGCGTTACATCCTAAAACAGACAATTTAATAAAAGTTGTATTTAAAAATAAGAATTTAATTATGTTTTAAATACCACTTTAGGATTACTTTTAAAAAGAAATTTGTTGAAACTGAAAAAAAAAAAAAAGAAATATACGTTTTGGGAAACATGGCCTTTCCTGGTAAGTTTTTTTGATTATGACTGTCGAAGTTGTATTATGAATAGTTAAGAAAGATCGGTAATTTTAGTAAAGTTGATACAAAAATGTAGCGGCAATAATAAAAACCCCCCCGGGAAAAATTTTTTTTATTATTAAAAAATTGTATAAAATAACATGAAAAAAACAAAAATTTTATTTTCTATAGCCCTGATTTTTTATTAAAGAATTTTAGAATTATAGGGAACATAAATTACAAGGGCGGAAATTTAAACGAAATTTTTGTAAGGCGTACAGGGTCTTTGATTATATTTATAGCTCGAGGCCTTTATTTTGAAGACAAAAAAAAATTTAAATAAAAATTGAAAGTTTTTTCCATATTATCTTTTAAAATTATTAGTAAAAAAATATCGCAATAAAAATGGAGAAATATAAACTAAAAAAAACCCCAAAATGAACACCTGTTTTATCTTCAGAAAGATTTTTTTTTCTGATTTCAAATATAAAACATTGATGATATTTGGATGAACCATTTTAAAAATATTTTAGGTTAAATTTTTAAAAAAATTACAAAAAGTTTCATTTTTATTATAAAAGAAATGGAAAAAATAAAATTGTTATGTTGCTGAATTTGGTGAGGTTTTCTCTGGACCAATAATGTTTATTTTGTGATTAAACATTCCTGCTAAAGTGAAGGAAGACTTGTCTTTAAAAAGAATTTTATTTAAAATCTTTGGATCCCGCTGCATAAACCTAGCTATTTCCAATGCATACTTAGGTCGTCCTGCATGTATACTTCTTACTATGTTTTAATAGTATCTATAGGTGAAACCCGTTGTTAAGGATATAATAAGTGGTTTCCCCCCCACTGTCTCATATTATTGCTACTATAAAGACCATAAAGATTTTTGTTCTTCTGAATAGCCCATCGACAAAAAAGTAATACCAACTACTTTTAATAGTTAAAATGATAAATTTCGACTTTTAACAATATCAATACGTTAAATTTATTAAAACAATTTTATTGTTTTCGCTTTCTTAATTTCTAATATGATTGTTTTCCCAAATTTTTTTATATTTTAAGCAAATATCTCAAAAATGGTTCATCAAATATTATTAATGTTTTTTTTTTTTTTTTTTTTTTTTTTTTATATATATATATATATATATATAATATATATATATATATATATATATATGTGTAAATTCAGAAAAAAATCTTTTATAGTAGCATAATATACAGGGTGTTTTCCCTTTAAAAAAGTTGAAGTTGCCTATTTTTTCCATTTTTTTTTTGCGATATTTTTACTGATAATTTCAAAGATAACATGGAAAAAAACCTATAATTTTTATATAAAACATTTTCTGTCTTCAAAATAAAGGCTCCAGAAGCCACGTAAATATAATAAAAGGCCCTTATAATTACATCTGCTATTGAAAATGATAGTTTTGGCCGGAGCTTATTTTTCAGAAGCATAGAGCATGCACACATTTTTATTTTTCTATGCTTGAAGGCCTTGTTGAATGTCGGACAATGCTACCCAACTCCTCCCTAACTCTATGTGTGCTTACAAATAAAAATGAATTTATTTTTGTGTGCTTACAAAAAAAAAAGATAAGAGGACCGGGCAAAAAAACAAAATAAATAACAATTGGTTTAGTAATTCTGGGTCTTCCACAATAAGAAATGGCCTATACCACAGCCCTACTTCACTAACAAGCCGTGAACAAGGAAATCTGGCAACTATGCTTCAGATCCCAGCGAAAACGTTTGCTGTTGTTTTTTGTCATATGATTTACGTTGAATGACCTGTTTTTTTCTGTTTTTATTTGAATAAATCAACTTTTTTGAAAAATATTGTAAGATAAAGACTAACTGAGGGGCTTACTGTGTGAAATTTGTGAGTGACCGGGACAGTTTTTCCGCAGACATTGCTAAAAACAAGAATATCTGCGTTTAAAAGTGCCGGTGTTATAAAGTATAAAGTAAATGCCAAATGAACTTGACGTGTTTGGGGCTTTTTAAAAAAAAATTAAATTGAAAGTGTTTTTAGTTCGTGTTTGGCTTTAATTTTGAAGGTATTTTTTAGTTTTTTTAAACAGTAACAAATATTAGCATTGGAAATTACATTTTAATTTATCGTTCTTTAATTTGTGCCCGCATAGGTTGTGCCTGCTTATTAGATACTATTTAGTTACTGTTATTATTATTATTTTCCTTAAATCTTATCTTTTTTATTTTCTCAATTTAATTAATTTACCATGCCAAGTCTTGTTGTGTGCCTGGGTGCAAATCAATTTACTTCTCTTGATGCAGGAGAACCAGCTGTATCTGTTTTCACCTTTCAAGGACGAAAACCTTAAAGCCCGTGGCTTAGGAATATTCCTAGACAGTCATGGTCACCTCAAAATATTCTGTGGTTTGCGCTAAGCTTTTTTGAAAAATGACATTATTAAAGATGTTTCGCTTGCAGATGGGTCAATGAAAAAAGGTACCTACAAAAACTAGACTAAAGTTAAATGCTTTAGTATTTTTCCAAATTTACCACATTACTTCTCAAAAACAGTCCCTGTTTCCCGAAAAGTCCTGCTGAAAGCTTGGCAAAAACGAAAACAATAATGGTCTTACAAACAACCTATTCTGCACTTGCCATAGTACCTCTGTTTTACTAGAAATAATTGACTATTCATTTTCAAAGATTTGTCGTATATTTACCAGGTAAATTTACTACTAAAAAGGGGTTGAAAAAAAAATTTGAAAAATACAGACTTCTCGGAGGTTGTAATTACAATTTAGTTTTGATGATATTTTAAATGCTGAAAAAAAATTAGACTCAAACATATATTTAGAAGCGCTGCTGATGGTAATTTCTCTTTAGCTGAGATTAAAACAGGGAGACAGCTGTATCCAGGAAAATGATCTTGATTGGACAATACCTCAAAATAATTACACTAAAAAATTTTTTGTTTTACGAAACTGAATACCTAAATGAATATGAAATTGACAAATCGGTACAAATTTATATAGCCGGTTATCTGCCCACAAAATTTAATATATATTGTAACATCTGTGTTTCTTTTCTTGTTGAAAGTAAGGAAACCTAATTGACGACGAATCTTTGATTGTCTACAACGTGGCGGTTTAAAAGGTTCCTAAAAGAATGTTAAACGTTCTGTTCCCATTTTTTGCGCGATTTTTGAGAAAATTATTAATGCCCTGATACTAAAGGTGACTTCCTAAAATGGAAAATCAAAAAGCCATCTTGTGGTCCCAACTAATTTAGCACTAGACAACATAGGCTTTAATGATTTATGCTCGCAATGTATTTGTGGTAACGAGAACAAAAATATGTTTTATTATGAAATTCCTATTTTTCAAACAAAAATTTTTTTAATATTATGTTAAAAGAAATAACAAAAATCCAAGAAAAAAAAACGGAAAAGTGGGCAAAAAACCAAAAAAAAAGGGAAAATAGACACATTTAATAAATAAATAAACCAAATAAAACTAAGTACAATTACTAACTAAATGTTATTACACTTGTTCCTTTTAAGCATATGTTCTTATCTGACCTATGTGCACATAATTAATTTTTAGAGTTTTTAAAAATTATATAAATATTTTATTTTTTCAATTATTATACTGATTTATTATTTTAATGGAAATATCAATACTATTTAAAGCGATCTTTGAATTGAGCCTTAAATGAATTTAAAAATACGCCTCGATACCGGATTCGCTCATCGCGCTCGGAAACAGGGTGTCAGTGAGATAGCGAATTGGCCACAGACAACATTTGGCAACTAAACAAACCAGAAAAGAGTGGCGGGTCAAATCAATCGGTCTGTTTAGAAGCACCTAATATAAAGTAAAAAATAAATAAATATATAGGTAGGATATGTATGAAATATACCTATTGTCTATTATCAATTAGAAAATGGCAAGGCATATTATAATACAAATTATAAAACCTACAAATATTTCATACAAAAATATTAATTAGGCAAGTGAATTCTTGTTATAAAATTACTGTCAATAATAAAACACTTGTAATTTATAATTATAGGTATAATATTACCTTTATAAAAGTATTTTGTTGTACTAGGATCCCGTAGTTTTAAAAGATTGAGATAAGGCAATTCCCAGAGAAGACAAAACACTAGGACCAAATAATGTTGTTTGTTCATTACCCTTTGTCGAAGAAGAAACTACTAAACTTTATGAGACTAAAATGCCTGATGGTTCGGTACACCAGATAAAAAAGGGAAGGCTACATTAAAGAAGGTGCAGTGCTAAGTATGTTTCCCAATTTACCTTCTTATTTGTCCAAGTAGTCCAGATAATACGAAAACCACTATCATTGAACTGATCCATAGAGGTAAAAGAAGAAAAATAGCCCCGCACTACAACCAGAATTTCTAAATTTAATAGAAGAAAAACTTCTAACCATAATGTGATTGTATTTCAATAAATAAATTATTTATGCAATAGTGTATTTGGTAAGGCCTCCCAGATACAAATTTAATAAATAAAATAAATTTACTTAAATTCTGTAGGTCATTTAGCTAAAGTCATTAAGAATATTTTTTCTGTGGCAGGGAAAAGTTAGACATTTCATATCTGTTGTGAGGACTAAAATGTCACTTTTAAAGTACTTTTTTTCTCTGATATTTATATACACATAAATAAAGGTAGAAGATCCAGACACTGTTGATAGCTTTAATTACAACTCCCGGTTTTATACGGGTTTGCCATAAGAGACCGTGACGTATCAGTGTCATTCTAACAGCATTCGAAATCTGTGATTTGAATTTAGGATATTTTATATATTTTTAGTCAGAAAACTCAGAATCACACATTTTTACTTTACTATTACTCAAAAGCACTCTAAGTAAGTTCTATTTAAATAAAATCACTATGAAATATGACATATTTGATTACTCGAAAGGTTTCCTTAGCAACGCAGACAACCTGTTTAAACATGAATTTTCACATTGATAATTTCTAATTAATATATTGTGATATTCTTTTCAATATTAAGTCGCTCTTTTTCCCGTCACAGAAAAAAATAGTGCTTATACACAGGAAAATATTAGATTTTAGCTCTCGGTTTTTGTCACCTCCACTTCGCGTCGGAAGACAACACAACCTCGAGCTAAAAATCCAATACTTTTCCCTTGTATAATAAATAACTATTGTTAGCTTTTGTATTGAGAGTAAATAATGGATCAACTTTTGTTTTTATTTGGAATACTCCTGTTGCATTAGATAAGTAAAACAAATTTATTTAAAAATATAGTTTTAATTAGCTCCAGCATGACAATAATACCTCCTATTTGATTGATACCGAAATGCCGTCGATCATTAATTTCCAAAATATATTTTATATTATCCTATATAAACATAATATACACTTGTAAATATCAAATAATTAATAATTTATTAAAAATATTATATTTTTTAACAGTTACTACCATAAAAGAAACAGACATTTTAAGACTCACTTGGACCACGTGCGCCTCCTGGAGGTTTAAAAATCTCAATTACAAGGCAGATTTCGTGCCCATTATTTTAACGCTGCGATTTATCTCCTTCTTTGAGCCTCCGTATTGGCAACATAAGATCTCGGTTGGGCGCGAAAAATTGACTTATGGAATTTTATATTTTTAATCTAAAATGTAAATGGCTCATTCTAAAATTAGTATTTTTAAATATGTTTATGTAGGCCCATAACAGTATATAATTTCAGGTTTTGTATATACAACAACCATTAATTCTTATTTTCTAAAGTAAATATTTATTCCGGCCATTGCGTATGCGTACTAGTATTATTTCATTATTGGTTGTTCGCACATGTTGGTTGATTAAAAC
Source organism: Listronotus oregonensis (assembly GCA_019359885.1). Taxonomy (NCBI): domain Eukaryota; kingdom Metazoa; phylum Arthropoda; class Insecta; order Coleoptera; family Curculionidae; genus Listronotus; species Listronotus oregonensis. The sequence goes on from JAHBCN010008230.1 coordinate 12,578, forward strand.
TTTTGATTTAAACTGAAAGAAATTTCAGCATATATTTGTCTAAATTTTAGTAAGTGTATAATTTGTAGTCTTTATAAATGTAACACTTTTGCCCAAATATAATTAATAAATGTTGACGGATAAAGGTTTTTCTAACCACACTTAATTTTCAGGATAGAAAAATTGGAAAATGCCACTTCTTGGAGCAGGTTTGTTTGTCATAAAACAATGTTTCACCCTTATCTTCAACAAGGCTTTATCTTTTTGTATTTCATCAATGTTAGATTTTTATCACATTGCTTTGAGAATTTGGATGCTCACCAGACTGCATGTTATTCTGTTTGCAAAAATGTATCTTCTAATATGGTTTTTTAAAAGTGCTTGGAAATTGTTTAATAGTTTTTAATGTAGAAGTGTTGCTGGTATAAGTTAAGGTGACGGTGAAATGTTAGTAGATGGCTTCGAAAGGGTATTAAGCATGTCTTAAGATCATTTTACGCTGCAAATTTTAAAATTTAAAATAAAGTTAACAAATTATCCAACTAATATTATAATTTTCTATAAAATTATTTCTTTATCTTTTTGTATTGCTATTAATCTGGCTAAGGTTTTTATCCATGCTTAGAAAAATTACAGGATACTCCTGAACTACACATTATTCTGTTTGCAAAGTATCATCTAATATGGTTTTTAAAAGTGCTTGGAAATTGTTTAATAGTTTTAATGTAGAAGTGTTATTGTATAAGTTAGGTGACGGTGAAAGGTTAGTAGATAGCTTCGAAAGGAATTATTAAGCATGTCTTAAGATCATTTTACGCTTTACCAAATTTTAAATTTAAAATAAGTTAACAAATTATCCAACTAATATTCACATTTCAATAAAATTATTGCTTTATCTTTTGATTTGCTATTAATCTGTTAAGTTTTTATCCATGCTTGAAAAAGGAAATTTTAGGATAGATCCATAGACTGCATGTTATTCTGTTTGCACAAAGTATCATCTAATATGGTTTAAAGTGCTTGGAAATTGTTTAATAGTTTTAATGTTAGAAGTGTTATTGTATAGTTAAGGTGACGGTGAAATGTTATTGAATATACTTCGAAAATTATTAAGCATGTCTTAAGATCATTTACGCTTTGCAAATTTTAAATTTAAAATAAAGTTAACAAATTATCCAACTAATATTCATAATTTTCAATAAAATTATTGCTTTATCTTTTTTGTGTTGCTATTAATCTGGTAAGTTTTTTATCCATGCTTGAAATTTTGGATACTCCCGCAGACTGCATGTTTATTCTGTTTGCAAGTATCATCTAATATGGTTTTTAAAAGTGCTTGGAAATTGTTTAATAGTTTTTAATGTGAAAGTGTTGTTGTATAAGTTAAATTGGCAGAACAGAAGGTTAGTAGATAGCTTCGAAAGGGTATTAAGCATGTCTTAAGATCATTTTACGCTTTGCAAATTTTAAAATTTAAAAAAGTTTACAAATTATCAACTAATATTCATAATTTTCAATAAAATTATTGCTTTATCTTTTTTTGATTTGCTAGTAATCTGGTAAGTTTTTTATCCATGCTTGAAAAATTTTTGGATAGTCCGCAGACTGCATGTTATTCTGTTTGCAAGTATCATCTAATATGCTTCCAAAAGTGCTTGAAATTGTTTAATAGTTTTTAATGTAGAAGTGTTATTATATAAGTTAGGTGACGGTGAAATGTTGGTAAATAGCTTCGAAGGGTATTGTATGTCTTAAGATCATTTACCTTTGCAAATTTTAAAATTTAAAATAAAGTTAACAAATTATCCAACTAATATTCATAATTTTCAATAAAATTATTGCTTTATCTTTTGTATTTGCTATTAATCTGGTAAGTTTTTATCATGCTTGAAAAATTTTGGATGCTCACCAGACTGCATATTATTCTGTTTTGCAGAAGTATCATCATATAGTTTTTTTAAAAGTGCTTCATTGTTTAATAGTTTTTAATGTGAAGTGTTTATTATTATAGTTAAGGTGACGGGAAATGTTAGTAGATAGCTTCGAAAGGGTATTAAGCATGTCTTAAAGATCATTTACGCTTTGCAAATTTTAAATTTAAAATAAAGTTAACAAATTATCAACTAATATTCATAATTTTAACTTGCTATTGCCTTGAGTGTTTGTAATAATGAAAAGAAAAGCCTTTTTTTTTTTCCTTTTGTTTAAGTAAAGTAATAGGATTATTTATATTACTTTGCTAGCATGGTAACCCTATATCTAACTACCAAATTAAACCCTCTTCCTCTTCAGTTGATTTATCAATGGGTTTGATGATTATTTAAGTAATTTAAAATCTATTATATAAGCAATATAAAAATATGGTGAACGACGATAATATATTGTTCACATTGTTCTTATGAAAGAGTTGGTTGCAAATTATTCAAAATGTATTAAGGCTTTAATTCTTGTATAATTATAATATACGATAAGTGATTAAATGTTCCTTGTATATTTTGTAAATTTAAAAGACTTTATTTAGGCATATTACTAGTGCATATAAGTACTTATTTTTAATATCTATTCTCTTTTTTTTTTTTAGGTGGAAGCACTGTTTATCACAACTCTTACTTATGTATATTTCTAATTTCATATATCTGTAAGTATTTGGCTTTTTTGGCTAATATTTTCCAGTTATTTAAATAGTGAAATTGTTTAATGGTTTCTTTGATATCTGGCAGAAAAATTTTTTTCCTTTTATATAAATACTATGACAAAATGCATATTATCCACCCTATAAAATATTGTGTATTCTTTGTTATATGGTGGTTTGCACGAACGTGTACCGGTTTCTCATTTCATATATCTGTGTAAGGATTTTGCTTAATTATGTATATTTTTTTTTATCTAAATGGTAAAACTGACCAATAATTATTTTTATTTGTAAAATATTATTGCATTCTACAAATATTACTATATCAAATGACATATTATCTACCCTATTAAAATTTTGTATCCTTCGTTATGAAGGTTTCACACGTGTATCAGATTTAAAATATTATTTTAAGAGTGGCATAAATATGCTTTGGATTACATTAAATAATTTTTGAAAAATTAATATGTTTACTCTTATACTATTTCTTGACTAAATTTTAAATTAATACAGGTGCCGCCTCCCCCTTTATGATATTGCAGACAAAAGTTTACTTTGTTTCAAAAAGATCCTGCTTCATTTAGTCACCCAGGGCCAGAGATGTGAGTTTGACTAGTTGATAAAGGGCAGAATGTAAGTTGGTAACTTATTAAGTAAATTAATAAACATTTTTAAATTCCCCTTTAAGGCCATAATAGGTCGTGGTTTTTGGCATCTTGACTGAAAATAACTTTTTAAATATATATATAAATGTTGTATTAATTCAAGATATTAAATTGTACAGAATTTTATTTTGCAGTGTAAACTTTTATATAGTGTAGTTTTATTGTATATTGTATTTAATTTTTTCCAGATAAATAAAATACTCTTGCTTTTTAAAAATATGTATTTTTATTAACTAAAAATCACCTAATTGTACATTTTCTAATATCTTGTTGCAGGTAATCTGAAATTAACTGCACTTTTCCTTCAAAGACCGTAAACACTAATAACCTATTTTACCTTACTAAAAAACAACATTTTCTCTTATTCAATTGTATTAAACAAAAATTTTAAATAATTTTCTTCCAGCAGTTCAGATTACTTGTTTAATAAAATATTAGAAAATGTAAATAAAATACTTTAAAAAAGTAAACAAAGGGTAATACATATTGAATCACAAAACCCTGTCGATAAAATAGGATGCGATTATCAGCCCAACCGAGATCTTACGTTGCCACATTTCACCTATGACCCAACGAAATACACGAACTTGACATTTCTTTTATTCCTTTCGTATTTTGTGGGGAAACCGATCTGAATCTGCCGGTTGCAGCGTTGCCAAGTGGTTGTTCACGGCAACCGTGCGTGCAGGCTGTGCCTATACCTATATATAAATGATGTTAGGGCTAATTTTAAATTTTTAAATATTTGTAGCAAGCCACAAAAGCCAGGCATTATATGGGCAACCGAAAATGAGCCCACAGGAATATATCAACAGACCAGACTCGGAGTTATACACACTTGTAAAAGGAACAAGACTAGTTGAAAGATTGGTATAAAAGAGAATGGGAGTATGTTCTATAGTTTTGTGGTGGATTCATGTTTCAGTTTGTTTTGTTTGGGATTCTCGCCTTACTACTTTTTGGAAAATGGGAACTCTTCGGTCCAGGTCCCAAGGTATAAAAGCTAGGCCTGGCCCTGTGGCCCCTATGAACTTGCAGATTGCCTGCAACAAAAAAGAAGAAAAAACCCCCCAAAAAACCCAAAAATCAAAATTATAAATCTACGTTTCTGTGGCAAGTCGCCCACCGTTGTCAAGATAAAATTAAAAGAAAAAATTAAACTAAACTTTTTATAACGTTTTGTCATAATGAGATTAGATTATTGAACTGCTATATTGATGCTACACATCTATCTTTATTTAATAGAATAAATGCACTCTCCTTTATTTTACGGTTTTTGAAACAAGTTTTCTTTGCTAAAATGCTAGAAGCATTCCAGTTTAATATGTGGTTGTTATAAAGTGCATGTTAACAGATTTTTAATTTGTGGAATTATCTGTTTTTAATGTACGTTCTATATTCTTTTATGCGTTTGGCTAATGGTCTGGAAGTCTCACCTATATAAAATTTATTATGTTCACAATGGATCTTATAAAGACCATTTTTTGTGTTTTCGTTAATATTGTATGGTTTTGTTTTTGTTACGTGAGATCTAATAGTGTTTTATGTTTTAAAGATAGTACGAATATTAAATTTATTACCTTCGTTGAATTTTATTTGATAAGCCAGAAATATATATAAAAATTGATTTGTAATAGGTTTATTTTTAATTTGTCTTAAATTTAGTTCAATTTAAAAAACATTATTTATAAATCCAGAGATCATTCTTTTGAACTAAAATATCTTTTTAAATTTCTTTCGTTTTCTTTGTTTTGGTCAGAACAAATTATTTAAATTATATTAAAAATACTTTTTTAAAACTCGCTTTTTGCCATGTTGGGTACATTAGAGTTAAAATATATAAGTTTCCGTTTGTATGTGTAGGTTTTCTGAAAATTTTAGTTTCAAAATTATTTACATCTTTTTTATTAAAATACTAAAAAAAAAAGAGGATTTAATGAGTTTTTGTTCTTTTTCTGATGAAATAGACTAGGGTTCTTGTGTATTATTATGTCACTTACTTCTTTAGTAAATATTCTTCATGTTGATAAATAGAAAAATGTTATCTATATCTTCACCATGCCCAAATATCTGGACCGAAAAAGTCCCATTTTCCAAAAAGTGGTAAGACCGAGACCAAGACCAAGACCGAGGAGTACAAGACTACGCAGGACCAAGCCTGACCTGCAAGACGCTTGCCCTTCTCCGACTTATTTTTTAATATAATAATATTCAATTTTCAAATTCAATATACAGAGGTATTTCATATAGACATATCAAAAAATGTGTCGAGAACTGCCAAAAAAAGCGATTTTAATGAGTAACAGGTTTCTTTAATAAAATAATATTTAAATCGATAACTTTTTTTATACAGCTTTCTAACAACGATAACAAGTAAATTTAAAACTATATTTAAAAATAATAGATGAAACAACTCAATTGTCCCGACAAAAGCTCGATATCTCCGAAACCGCTTATATTGAGAAAAACTAGGGGTAAAAAAGTTATAGGAGCTAAAAATTACGTTCATATTTATAATGTTTTTAAATTAGCTGTCTAGTGATGCCACTTACAAGATTATTAAAAATTCCAAATTCGAAATACATTATTTTTTTGTTTTCACACTGTAAGAAGGGGCACCATTAGATTTCTTCTTAAAACTAAGATATAAATGTGAAAGTGATGGAATAATAAATAATATATGTATTTGTCATGTCATATAAAAATACTTTTTATATATATGGAATTTAAATATCACATCCGGTTTAGACGAAAAAGTCAACACAATGCCAAAAGAATAGTGATGACGTAATTTCTGCCAAAACCGATACAATCATATTTAAAGTCTGTCTATGTCATTGTTCTATAAGACAGTTCAACAATTTCCAGCATAATATACAGGAAGAAGTTTTTATGGATTTTTTGCCAAAAATATTTAATTGCAGTTAAAAGCTAAAATAGGCGAGTATTCTTAAGTTGTATCACAACAAACATACTGAGGAAATGGGAGATTAGGCACAAATGACAGGAGGCTGCACTGTCTCCAGTAGTCAATCCAGACTGACTCCGGAAAAAAAAAAGAATATTTGTAGCTGGCTGTTCGATCAGCTTTTGTTTATTTATTAGAATTATGACACATATAAATTGTGGTTTGTTTTACTTATAATTTGCATTCATTTTAAAATAAAAAAATACAAACTTATAAAGTATTTGCTTAGCACAAACTTTTAACTTTTTACTTTTTAAACTTTGACATTAGTTAACGATAAAACTTGTTCATATTACAGAAATAAATAAATTATTATTTCAGTTATATTTTAGAAAAACACTGAGTGACTGGGCGAGATATGAATTATTTGATCTTAACTTTTTTGCTCTGTTCGGAGTATATTGCAAATTCCAATGGTAAGTTTTCTCTATATATGGTAACCTTAACCATCTGCCATTTATTTGTTTTATCTGGCTATAAACGTTTCTCTTAATGATCAGGCCAATCTATGTCGTTTATTATTTACACACATTAAAAATATTATTATTATTCTTAGGCGTCCTCACCAGAAAGGTACAGGGCAGTGGTGGATTTACACTGCAAAAATGAGTAGGCTGAAGGCCAGGGCAGCCAAATATTATGAGCGGAAAATTTACGATTAAATAAAAAAAATAAATCGTAAATTTTAATAAGATAATTAATGATTTTGCAGAAAAAAAAAAGATTCGAAGTAAATTGTTTCAAGTATGAGGTTTGCCTACAATTAAATAATACATGAATTCAAAAAAGCTTATTTAATTTTACTATTTAATTTATTTATAATTATTGTTTTAAATTATGAAATTTGTTTGTTTTAAGGCATTGTTATTTAATTTTCTGGATGATTCATTTTTGTTAAATGTATTTATTTATTTATTTTTAATTACTAGGAAAGTTTACATTCTTTTAATATTAATTATTTCGTTGTGATATCCAAAAAATATTGACATATTAGGGCGGCAAAAATATATTAGCCTATGGCGGGTAAAAAGTTAAATCCGGCCCTGGTACAGGGGAAAAACGGGCTAAGTCAAATTTTATGATTTTGAGAAGAAGCAATTTTAAATTTTAAAGCGTAAAGTATTTGGATTAATAATTTTTTAACCAATATGTTTCCCAACTATCTTAGATCTGTGGGTCATAAAGTGCAAGCATTTTAAACAATTATTGATTGGAAAATCAACAATTTATTGATAACAATTTACTTTTGTGAAATATGTTTATTTCACCTAATATCAACGTTATACCTATATACTTCCAATATACTCGTAGTAAAATAATGTTCCGGTATTCTCACATGATCTGATCACCCACAATAAAAAGTTAATAGTTTGAGTTAGTGTGTGAAATTACATAGATTCTCTTTGTTTACTTTGAAAAGTTTTTATGGAAAGATTTTTATATTAACAGTTATTTATGCCAGCAAGATAAAATAATCTTAGGCTTCCTTTCCACAGAACTTTAAAGAATTCCGCATATTGGTGAATGTTTCTATTTCAAATTGTTATTAAACACAAAATATTACAAAAGCAGAGCACAAAATCCATCCCTAGATGGTTTGGCAGCCACCCCCAAGGTAAAGGGGTGGGATTTTTTGACCACAGGAGTCGATGAAAAAATTATTCCTAAGCAAAAATGTTCTATGTATTTTTTTGAAAATGCATACTTTTTCGAGTTATTCATGATCGAAAGTCGGAGTTTTCGTCGATAAAATCAACGTTTTTAATCGCTTTTTGCAAATAGCCAGTAAATGTGCATTTATTCATCCTCAAAAAACAAACGTAGTTTAAAAAAAAAAAAGCAAATAAAATGGCTTTTGTAGTTTAACAACCTTATTAATACAAACCAAGTCGTGGTTTGTTAAAGGGTTAGCTGTTATTCATCAAACACAAAATTTCAGAGTTTCAAAGGCAAACTCTTTATGCAAAATCTACACATATTTTGAGGAAAGTTAATAATAATCTTTGGAAGCATTTGCAAGAGCTTTTTAAGTATCTATGCCATTATAAAGGTTTAATGCGATTCTAGTTGAAATAGTTAACTGACCAAAATTTGTTGAGTGCAAAAATCTTCTAAAACAAACCCTAATTGACACCCTAATGGAAACTGGTTAAATGCAGCCCTTTATCAATTCTCTATGTATCTTAAAATATATTCTAATGTTTTAACCGATTTAAATTGCTTAATTTTGGAAAAAAATGAGCTTAAGTAAAAAAAATCATTTTTAGAATTTTCATAAGAAACTGACTGAAGGTATTAAGTATTAGCTTTTAAATTACAAATATTTTGCTTTTAAATTACTATCTATATTATGAAAAGTCAGATTGAGATACAAACGTTTAAAACAATATATATAAGCATTACCTTGTTTCAACGCCTTTAAACTTACCTTTAAAGTAAGGGTTTAAACAGTTTTAATATATAAGATCTTATGAAACAAAAAAATCAACAATAATTTTTTAGAGAATATTTTTTCAAAAAAACTACATGTATAATGCTTAAAAAAACATTTTTAGAGCATTCTAAAAGGGAGTCGATGCATTTTTAAAAAATATGCGGTTTTGTACTATTTTTTGCGCTGTAATATTGTAAGGGGTGTATTTTTTAGGATTAGAAAATTACAAAATTAAATTAGTAATACTTTTGAGCAGTCACATTTTTAATTACAACTCTGTGACAATATGCTAAATTTCCTAGGGTTAACAATTTTTTAATTAAATCATAATAAGGGTGATTTTCAAGTTTTAAAATATGTTAAATAATGTTTTCAAGAATTAAATACTTATTTTTCAATTTATATGAGCCCAATTTTATATGACTTATGCTTTAATTGAAGGTTTTGCAATAAGGACTAGTTTTCACCCTTAAAAAAGAAAGCGACCTTCAGCATAATGGAGATTTAAAAAGGAGGGTAAGTTAAGCCTAATTCCCAATTTTCATGCAAAACACTGTGATAATATATTAATTTTCTAGGGTAAACATATTTTTTTAAATTTTAATAGGGGTTGATTTTTAAGGGCTAATCAAAATAATAAAAAAATACAAATACAGAATTCGCTTTTAAAACTTAGGTTTTCTCTGGAGTAGGAGGGGGGAACTTCCTTACGCAAATTCCCAAATGAAATAGAAAATTCTAGCTACCCCAGTGGCGGAAATACAATATTTAAAACATAATAAATAAACTTTTTAAGGCTACTACTACTGGAAAGACTACTACAATAAGATTCCTTTTGATGCCTTTGAAGCAGGGCTGGATGTCAACAAAGAAATAATTTACATAGGCCAAGTATTTATAAAAACTGATCCTTACCAGGGTATTTATCCAACAAGAATTATTAGCGGAAAAGATGTTTACGCTCCTCGATATCAGCGCTGGAAAGCGCAATGCTTTGTTCAAGTGAAGTTTTAATACCAATAAAATTTCTTACCCGTACTGTTTTAATAATGAAGTTGAATATCAAATTGCCTTACAAATTGCTTTCCATTTGACATTTTTAATTTTTTTATCGATATTAATGAAACTTGGTGGGGTTTTTTACTGATAAACGTCATTTTTTTTTGAACCTATGAATAGCTTTACTGGTTCGGTTTCAACGAAACTGACTGGAAATTTTGATTTTTAAACGAGACACCCTACTTTTTGTTTTCGTATTTTTCTTCCCGTCTTATCTTATATATTGTGTATTCCAAATTAGACCATTCTCATCGACGGGCATTTTTATAGGTATTTTCACGGCTTTTGTTCGAGGAATTAGCAAGTATTATCGACGGCTCCTAACGGCCATAGTGCCATAAACATCTTTACAGTCCATCTTGGAGCTCCAAACTTACCATTTTTTTTCTTTTCGTCATCCCCAGAGTGTCCGATTGAATCTGCGAAGAAAGAAGTTTTTTCTCAAATTTCCAAATATTTAAGAGTCCATTGACGCTACACCTAGGGGTCGGGCGAAAGAACGCGGAGACGGTGGGCGGAGACTAAAAACTCCACACCACAATTTTCGTATAGCCGCATTAAAATATTATATTTTATTTAGGTTCTTTAAATTCTTTTATCAATGCGATGTTTTTTCCGATTGCCAGCCTACAGGCGATAACTTTTGGGAACTATTTTGCATAATGACATAAATTATACACCATTTTAAAAAGGGAAGGAAATAACTACCCCTTTCTGTAACGGATTTTGAAATATAAGTCCCCAGTTAAGAAAAAAAAGTATCTAAACATGACCAATTTTAAATTTTACATTCATAGGAAATATTAAAACTAAATCCAAATTTAAAAAAAAATTTCAGCAGAAGCAGATTTAAGTGTTGGCTTTCATATAGTTTTTGAAAATTATAGATATATATCGTTTGAAAAACATTCGAACCCCAAATTGGATAATTTGCGCGCGAATGGACTCTCTCTTGTGTAAATAAACTCCCTCTTACCACACTTAAGACACCCGCGGTACAAAATTAAGCCTCAGCCTTGGTGGACTGTCCCAGATTTAAAAATAAAATAAAAATGCTTATGTAAAAATTCTCTAGGGTTTCCCTTAAATATGTTCATGTTACCTGCATGAGGTGATAATATTTTATTGTCCTTTTATACAAATTATAAATTTATAAAATATTTTATGGGCCTAAAGCACAAACAACCAGTCTAAATTATTTTTATCTTTTAAAAATAAATGATTTATTTTTAAAAATTTTCCACCCTGTTTTTTTCAAAGTTAAGACTTTAGAACATACTGTTATATAGTTTCTTCTTAAAATGAACCGAAAAAAATTTCCTTCTTAAATATTAACGTTCAATTAGAAAACATCCTGTATAATGTAAAAAAAATTTGTAATCATAATAATTGATTTCTCGTAAACAGTTGATTTTATCGATATCAATCAAGAATACCTTATTTTAGTTTAAGGTAAAGTACTTAAAATAATATTGTTGGGTCTTTATATGGGTGTTAAAAAATTGCTATTACTGTGTCAGAGCTAGTCCGTCCCTAACAAACTAAATATCAAATAGATTTAATGGGTTTATTTTAAGAAGTCTATTATCTAGTAACCATCCCTATTAAAAAATAATAAATTATGCTTAGTATTTTAAAAGTTATTAAAAAAACGATTTCAGGGCGTCCGTAATGTACCTGTATCTTCGTAGGGAGGGTCATAGAAGAAAGGTTTTATCAACTTGTCATAATATTTTTTGGGGTTTTTTAAATTTGATTCCAAAATTGTTCCATATTCTGGACACCCTGTATATATGTTTTGTTGGAGATTTTACGTGTTTCCCCCCAGGGTTTATTTCGAATTTTCAAAGTCAAATTTAATTTTAATAAGAACACTGTCAGTATAAATACATATTAAAACATTAGATTATAAGAAGTATTCCCTACCTCTAAGAAATTTCACGATTGGGTTTGACATTGGGTTTCGTTTACACAAAAAAATTTACCTAACAAAAAAAATAAGATACTGCTAAGACCAAAAAAAAAGGCTCGTCCTAAAACCTGCATTTTAAAACTAAGCAGTATATCTTAAAAAAAAAAGACCTTATCTTACAATGCATTTTAAAACTCAGATGTCAAAATAAGGCTGACATTAATAATGCCTGGCCTTATTTATCTGTGCGATTTATCTTAATCTTGGGGGTTTACTGAAACCTGAGTTTTCCTAAAGGTAACGCCCACAAGGGTAAATTGACTCTTTATTTTCAAAGAAACATGGGTTCGGAGAAAAAAAAAAAGGAACTTGTTAAAAGTTGGCACATGGCCATAACAATGATAATACATTTAAATTTGAAAAGTGCAGCGTTGCCAGACCCTAACTAAAACCCAAAAGCAACATTGTAATTTTAAATAGAACAACACATTTTTTTTTTGCACTTTGTTCTACTAAAATTCTAAGTAAGTTTTGTTTACTTTTTTTTTAACCCATATCTTACCGTTTTGAAAATAATGAATCACTATTTTTAAAAACATCACCTTTAAAAAAGGTTTAATATTTCGTGCCTACCGGCTGGATCTAAAATTTTTGGGATTAGACAATGCATGTTTTTAAAAAGTTTTTCCCACATTATAGCAATTTTCTTCAGGTGTCCCAAATGTTTGGATTTTTACCGATATTAAATAATGATTAAAACTATTTTTTTTTAAATACAACATACCGTATTTTATTCCATATTCAAATAGACTAGGTAATTATTTACCTACAAAATATCCATACATCTTTCTATACCCATCTGTCTTCGTTTTTTAAACACAATTTTAATTTTTTAAGCATTTAATCCTTATAAATTAAACAAAATATGTAATTTTTCCATGTCAAACAGTTGCCCAGGACAATTTAAAATAAAATTTTCAGCCCTACCTAGGTAAATTATAATAAGCCGGGGTTTACTGAAAATGGTAATTAAAAACAGGAAAAAAAAAATAATTACTTTGTATTTAAAAAAGGGTTTAGATAATTTATTTATCCCATTTTTAAATAAAAAAACCACAAAATGTCCATACATTTTTTGTACATGGACATTTTAATAATTAAAATTGGTCTATTTAAAAATAGAATAAAATACAGTATAATGTACTTAAGAAATTTTATTTTTAATCATTATATATCTGTAAATGCAACTTTTTGAGACACCCTGTAGGATATATTGCTATATGTGTAGATCTTTTTTAAAAACATGCATTGTTTTACCCAAAAAAAAATGATACTATCCAGCTCGGTTAGGCACGTAAATATTAAACCCTTTTGACATGGTGATGTTTCTTAAAAAAATAGTAAATAATTATTTTTTTAAAAACAGAAAAATTGAGGTATAGGAAGATGTTTACAAAAATTATCTAGAATTTTGTGAAGAAATCCGAATATGCAAAAAAATGGGGTGTTTTATTTAAAATTACAATGTTGCCATTTTTGGGTTTTGGTTATATCTGGCAACCTGCACTTCCAAAATATTTTTAAATGTAAAAATTTTACTTTATGCCATTGCCAAATTTTAAAGTTCTTTTTTGGTTCCCCGTAACTTTTAATATTACAATCACCCTGAATCACCTGTATGGGCTCTTTTTTCAATTAGCTTCAATTTAAAGTTTTAATGCCCAAATTTAAAACAATTCAATACTTAAATTAAAAAATTTTTTAAGTCACAATAAATATTAATTGTTTCAGATTCTTTTTCAGTGATGATCCTGAAAATTTTGAGTGGTACAACAAATGCAACTCATCTCCATCTATTAACACTAGCAATGAAATAGTTCGTGGAGGAGTTGAGGCCCTTCATGGGTTAATATTGGTCGGATAAGATACCAAGGAGGACAGGTCATTGGAAAAGTTATGTCAGCTTTGTTGAAGCAGATATGTGGTTTGTGCATAATAAATAATAAAACCCCCTTTTGAACTGTTAACGTATAATGATATATCCAATGAAATTATGATTAGTTATGTTTTTCTATTTAGCTTAAAAATTACTAAAAATAATATACTTTAATATTTCAAAAAAAGTAGAGTTAAAAGAAAAAAAAAATTAAAGGTTATATGTATTTTATTTTTTCCTACAAAATAAAATACTTTTTTTTTTTAGTGTTTTTTTATTTAATAAAGGCCCCAATTCACTTTTAAGTGTTTTTGTTTTCAAATCTGAAATTTTTTTTTTACCTTTAGCGAGTAAGTAAGTAAAGCAGTACAAAGCTAAGGCTTAAAAAAATTTTTTTTTTTTTGTCTTTTTTTTTAAAATAATATTTAATTAGTTTGTTTAGTTCCCGGTTATTTTAGAGCTCGACTTTCTTTTTTTTACAAACTTTCTGTGGGGACATCGCTTTTTTTTTAAATTTGGGACTTCTACTAGAGTGCCAATATTTCTCTCTTAGCGACTCTCAATAGCATACACAGACTTCAACAGAAATATTTTAAGGCAGAAGGTTCCAAAAAAGGAATGCATGAAAGTGGCACTTTAATTGTAAGTCTTGTGTCAATACGCTGGTTTTAAGACTTTCTGGACTGTCTCAAAATAAAAAAGTAAGTAAATGGACTTTAAGTTAGTTTATTTGAAATAAAATGTATGTACATACAAGTTGTATTAAATTATTCGTTTTTTTTTAAAAATTCTTAAATTTGGGCCCTCATTACTTTTTATGACAACTCCTTATCAAAATTTGTTTTGATTTAAAAACAAGAAATCTTTCTTTGTTTTTTTTAAAAAAATCAGCTGGTTAAAATCTTTCTTAGAAAAAAATGGGTTTTTGGATAACACGAAGCTCGTCACCTATTTCGTTGTGTATAGAAACAGATCTATATGTATCCATATAGATGATACCTTTCTGTACATTTGTTTTCCAATAACATATTATCAAAGGTATAATGACTAAAGAAGAATTTTTATAATCTACCAAAGGAAAGTGCACCAAGGTTGGCTGATTTTATTTCCAAAGGTGCATTATATCCATCCGTGGAAATAAGTGGCATTAGTGGAAAAAATGGAGAAAATATTGTATTTATTTCATAAAGAAATAATGGAATATAAATATGTTCTATAGTTTTTGGGCGGATTCATGTTTTAATAAGTTCTTGTGGGATTTTCTCGATTGAAAAGTTTCTAGAGGATAGGACCACTTCGGTCCTGGTTCCGGGGTATAGCGACTGAGAGTGGTCAGCCATATCGACCCCTATGAGCTGGCAGATCGCGTGAAAAAGAAAAAAGAAAAAAACCCAAACAACCCCAAACACTTATCTACGTTTCGGTGGCAAGTCTGCCGCCGTTATCAAGATTACCTGTTGACCTTGACATTTTGTTACAGCGTAGAAAAACCCAAAAAATAATTATTAAAAATTTGGGTTTTTAAATTTCCGACTTAAAAATTAAAAGGTTAAATAATTTGGCCTTATTTCAAAATAATTAGGTCACTCTCGGATTTCGGAAAAATGTTAATTTTAAAAACTCTAGTTTGAAATTTAAAGGATATTAGTGAAAAAATTAGGTTTCTTGTTTTTAAAACTTTTAGATTTCTATAACAAATATATTTTTATTTTTAGGTTTTGAATATTTGAAAATTTAGTAAATTAAAACCGGTTTAACGCTTAAAATCTTTTTAGGTTTCTAAAAAAAGATAAATTTTTACTAATTTTAGTAGAAAAAGTTTTAATATTCAGAAAATTTTTTAAAGGGATTAGGCCCTAAAAATTCCCTTAGTTAACCCTCTAGTAAATCTAAACGGTTTCCAAAAAAAAAAGAGAAAAAAATTGTAGCTAAATTAGATCGAGAAAGAAGATTTATTTAATCGATACATTGATCATTCATTTATGGATTATGATACATCTATATAAATTGCTTATTTTGTTAACTTTTATTTGCATTTACTTCAAAATAAAAAATACACAAACTTACTCCAGTATTAACTTAATTGAACCTATTATTTTCTGTAATAATGGGGGTATCTGTATATGCATTTATTTCTTCGAATACTCTTTCTACTGATTAAACTTTGACATTAATTGGCGATAAAACTTGTATAGATAATAAAAATAAATAAATTATCATTTTAGTTATGTTTTAGAAGAACATTGAGCGAGATATGAATTATTTGATCTTAACATTTTTACTCTGTTCGCAGTATATTGCAAATTCCTATGGTAAGTTTTTTTTGTATATAGAATCCAAACCATCTAAAAAATAAACAATTTTAGCATTTTATTTGTTTTATCTGTTATCAATTTTTTATAGTTCGCCAGTCAGGTCGGTCATATGTCGTTTATTTACCACACAATAATATTGTTATTATTATTCTTAGGCATCACCTCTATCAAATAATACTTATTACATATACAAAACATATTTTTGTAATTAAGATTTTTAAAATAATTAAATATATCATTAAAGAACATCACATCTTTTTTAAAAATTTAAGATATTTTTATTCCGTTTTCTAATAAAAAAGATCATGCTCCAGCTGTTAAAATAACCATAATACTCCCTATTTACTACTGTGATTAAAAACTAAGGTGAATATTTCATTTAAACTTCCCGCGATATGCCGATTGGGGCAAATTGTTTTATTTTTAAGTTGGTATCACTGCTAGTAACAACTGGTAAAAATTTGACGTCTCTAACATCATTAGTATTTAGTTTACGCTTGGTTTTGTGAACAAAGAAAAGTTGATTTGGCGATTTTTACAATGTATGATTTTGTTGAGCAACGAAGTGCAATTAAATTTTGCTTGCGAAATAAAATTTATTGTGCCAAAACGTTCGGTCGCAAAAAAATGTGTATAAGTGATGTAAGGACTTCAAAGAGGGCCGAGAACATGTTGTTGATTTGGAACGGTCTGGACGACCATTAACATCAATTTACAAGCAACACATCAAGAAAGTAACTTGAAAATCGACGATTATTTATTAGAGGCCTTGTGGATATGGTAAATATATCATATGGATCGATTCAAGCGATTTTGAAGTATCATTTGGGTCTCAGAAAACTGAAATCACGTTTGGTGCTAAAATTTCTCAATTTCATGGAAAAAAACGACGCAGATAAATCTGTTCAGAGATGCTTGTCAACTATAAGGACTTTATAAAACGCATTAATACTGGTGATGAGACTTGGACCTATGCATACGAACCGGAAAAAGAGCCAACCAATCGAGTGAATACAATAACTCCTACAAGAAGGAGTTATCGGTGAATACCGTGCAAAAGGTAAACGAGGGCCACGAAAATCAATGCAAAGCCGTTCAAAAATCAAGGTCATGTTGAATGTTTTCTTGGATTATCGTGGTGTAGTCACTATGAATTCCTTCCACCCGACCAAACAGTCAATACGGAGTATTATTTGAATGTTAAGCGTCGTTCGCATTAGGCTATTTGCAAGAAACGGCCGGAATCATGGCAAGACAACTCTTGGTTTTTGCATCACGATAATGCACCATCTAACACTGCATTGGTTAATCGAGACTTTTTGGCCAAAAATTCTACTCATATCGTTGTTCAGCACCGTATTCACCTGATTTAGCTCCGTGTGACTTCTGGCTGTTTCCAAAACTCAAAAGACCACTTCAAGGACATTGTTTTGAGTCGATTAAGGAGATTCAACGTGAATCGCTACGTGCATTGAAGGCCATACCTGAAGGCGACTATTTGGCATGCATGGAGGACTGAAAGAAATGTTGGCACAAGTGTATTTTATTAAAGGGGGATTATTTTGAAGGGAACGAAATAGATTTGAAAGAAAAAATAAAGATTTTTTAAATTTTATAACAAAATTCACCTTAGTTTTTAATCACAGTGGTAGAACTCGAGTCTTTATAAAATTAACCTAACCTAGTCTAAAAATTTTTTGTTCATTTTTACCAAGGACTCTCTTTTTTATATTTTTAAAAAATAATTAGCTTTACTTTTCTAAAATTTCTACAAATGGACCCTTTGGACACAAACATAAACTTTTTGAAAAAAAAAATATTAATAAACCCGACCAAAGGAAAAATTTTACCTATTTTTTAGTTTACGCAATTGTTTGCTTTTATAATTATTTGAGTTAGAAAAACTCTTTTTATTACTAAAGTAAACTATTTTTTGGAGATGCAGCTCATTACTTGAGAAAAGCGCCTTAAATAATCAGAAAAATGTCCTTTAAAATTTGATAACTGTCAATGTTTACCCCCTTATGGGCAAGGGCGTAGCTAGGATTTTTAAATTGTTTTATCTAAAAAATGAGGACATGGGACCCACACCAAATATATACCACACGCTATTGGCCCCAGAGAAAATTTAAGTTTTATAAGCGAATCCTCAATTTGTATTTTTTTTTTAAATTTGATCAAATTTTAGCGTAAAACCCCAAGTTTCGCAAAATTATTTAGGGTTCTTTAAAAACTATAGCCAGTTAAAAAAATTTCATTCAACAATTTTTTTATACAAATATTTAAAAAGAATGCAGATGTTTTGAAGTCACAAAAAACATATAGTGTGTCCCAGAAGTAATGGAACACAGAGCAACAGCTGATTCCTTAGGTCAAAGTAATGCAATTAACGTTAACCTGCTTTATCCCAAATTTGATAATAACTAAGATACAGGGTGTCAAACTTTTAATTTTGTTTTCGTTTTTTCGTAATAATTTCTTAACTAAATGATCTAGCTGTACAAAATTAGAAATTTTGGGGGTTCTTTAAAGCGAGAAATTTAAATTTGTTTATGTTTCTGATATTGCTAGTAGAGGGCGCCAGCTACGGTCTACCGCACTTGTTTTAGATGACATAACTTTTTTTAAGCTTACTATATTAACCTGATTATTAAAAAAGAAGTTACTGTAATTCCCTCTGCGTCAAAAATGTAAACCTCATTTAGGTCTTTTAAACTTTGCAATAGTTTTCAAACCCCTCTAACCCTCCCAAAATCACCCTCAAAGATCTCCAAATCCCCAGTGACCTTGAAGGCTGTCGGGGGGTTAGAGGGGTTTTTAGGTTCTGTGCCTGTGGAGACTTTTTGATCAGCGTGTTGAAAACTATTACTTTGCAAAGTTTGAAAACAATTAGCCAAAACCCATTTTCCATGGGAAAATTGCGGGGTCCTTTAAAGTGCATTTATCTCGAAAACAGTTGCTCCTATAGACCTTAATGACGTATACATTTTTGACGCAGCGGGAATTATAGTAACATCTTTTTAATAATTAGGTCAATAAACTAAGCTTAAAAAAAGTTATGCCATCTTAAACAAGTAGCTGTTGTTTGTACCGCCATGTCTTTTAGTAAAGAAATTATTACGAAAAAACGGAAACAAAATTAAAAGTTTGACACCCTGTATCTTAGTTATTATCAACTTTGTGATAAGACAACTTTACGTTAATTGCATTATTTCGACCTAAGAAATCAGCTGTTGCTCTGTGCCCTATTACTTCTGGGACAACTTGTATATATAAATAGGGGATTCGCTTTTAAAACCTAGGTTTTCTCTGGGGGGAATTAACTTCTTTTTCCATATTATAAAATAAAATGGAAAATCCTAGCCACGCCAGTGGTGAAGATGCAAAATGTAAAACATAATAAACGAACTTTTTAAGGCTTCTACTATTGGAAAGACTACTACAATAAGATTCCTTTTGATGCCTTTGAAGCAGGGCTGGATGTTAACAAAGAAAAAATTTACATAGGCCAAGTATTTATAAAAACTGATCCTTACCAAGGTATTTATCCAACAAGTATTACTATGGGAAAAGATGTTTACGCTCCTGTATATGGTTCTAAAAAAGCTGATAATTTTGTTCAGGTAAGAGTATACCCAATACCAAGACACCAGTGCTATGTTAATAATAAAGTTAATTACCGGGTGCCCCACATAATTACTTTCCTGCCGCAATTTTTAAATTTTTTGTTGATTTTAACGAAACTTGGTAGGGTTGTTGTTCTGGTAAACGTCATTTTTGGAAACATTTGAAAAGCTTTTCCAGTTTCACCGAAAATGGCTGGAAATTTAGATTTTAAAATGGGTCACCCTATTTATTTTTGTTTTGTAGATTCTACAGATCTGTTTTATCCAAATTTTATTTTTAAATTAAATTTTAATTTTTTCATCTAGAGTGCCATTATTATCCCAGAATCACTTCACCTACTTTACTTACTTTTAGAAAAATACAAACTTACTTTTACCTTACCAAACTTTTTTGATGGAGAGTTCTAAACTTCATTATTGTAGTAGTAGTAGTGTAGTTTTTGCCCTAGTTTAAAAACTAAAATAAAAACATCATTTTTATAGTATTACTTTATGCAGTATTTTAAAGCAAATCTGACAATGTAAAACACTACGACACTTTTATTTTAGTTTAAAAATTTTTGTTTTAATATGTAGGTATTACATCTTTTTTTTGTACTGAATGGGATTGTTCCTTAGAGAAAAAAAAGAGAGTAGCCAGAAGTATTTTTATTTAAATTTAAGAAAAATATGATTTATTAAATTAAACCCAATTAATTTTTGCCGATTTCTCTTTTTCTATCTGATTGTTAGACATTGTATTTATATATATATGCCAAAATGTGCATGCAGATTTGCACTTAAACACACCTAACACATTTAACTACTGAGATAAGCACTATCAATTGAAAAGTACTAAATCTTTTTTTTAAATAATATAGTTTATAGTTTTATATTGATTTTTTTAAATTGCTATAAAGAAAAAAATTTTTTTTAAAAAAAATCTCTTGCAAAAATGCAAGCGATCTTGAAATATCTGAGTACATAAAAGAATATGTATACCTACCATGAAATAGACACTGCTCTAGATGTTCACTAGCTTTTTAATTTTAATAAACATTTATTACCTGCACTTTTATTTTTATTAATATATAACCACAATAATTTATATAAAAATATGTATGGATAAAACAAAAACTAAATATTTATGATACATTATTAAGCTATGTTTAATTAATAAAGTAACGTAATAAAACATAAAAATATTTTTAACAAAAATACTTTTTGTTTATAAAAAAAGGCTGTTATAAGAGAAAAATCGGCTTCAATTAATAAAATGTTATAACATTTAAAAATCATATTTCTGTCAAATTTTAATGTAAAATAAAAATGTACAAACGTCAGCTTTCTTTTCTCTATTCAAGGTCTTTACCGATCTTGCTTCAAAAAAATGTAGTGGACAGGAATCTAAAAAAAATTATTTATTATCTTTTATAATGTAGTATTTGTATTTATTTTACAATGAAAAGCTTTTTTACTTTAGAAGACATATCTCCGGTAGAAAATTTTATTCTCTACAAAAAAGCTTACCATACATTTTTGCTAAAAATGCATAGATTTCGAGATAATTTAAAAGTTTGAAACGATGACAAATTGACCCCGTTGTAAAAAACGCAAACCTGAATTTGATAGCACTTTGTAATATTTTTATCTTTAGGCACCCAAGAACCTGAAAAAAATAAGCGGTTACGGATTTGTTTCTTATTACGCCTTATATTCCCTTCTAGTCAATATCCTTAAATTCCATCCATGAAGTAAAGAAATAAGATGTGTGCGTTAGCGTGACCAAAATAAGGCACGTCCTAAAAATCAGCTTAAATAAAGTCAGGCACTAGCCTTATTAAAGGAAACCTTATCTTATAATGCATCTGCGCAAACTTAGATGTCAAAATAAGGCTGGCATTGGTAGTGCCTGACCTTATTTTGTGCAATATTTTTCTAAAGATGCCAAATAGGAATACTGCCAATCTGAGGTATTCTTAAAGGTAACGCCCACAAGCTTAAATGACTTTTTATTTTATCAAACCTCAATAACATAAAAACCTCGGAAACTTAAAAAATGTTTGTGTTCCCTTCCCCTCAAAGCAGAAAATCTTCGTTACTTAAAGTTCAAAACCTCTATAACTTAAAAAAGAATTTTACTGTTGGCTCTTGAGTGGTATAGTCTGTCTCAAAGTATATCGCTATGGCTTTTGTCAAAAAATACCCCAATAAACCTTTAACGATTTTATTACCTATGGTTATTGAAAACTGGTTGTAAAATTATCTTTTAAAAAATATATTTAATTTCTTAATGTAATTTTAAGGTTATACCTACCTAAATAAACAATAAATTACAAATCTTTATATTATTAGAGTACGTCCCTAATGTTCTGTTCTTTAATACCTACTGATCCGCAGTTTTATTGTTGTCGGCAGGTATAATCCATAAATGAAGGAAAAAGCTAACACGGTATACTTTGAGACAAACTATACCCTTGGTGACCTTCATAACTTAAAGTATTTATCAGTGACTCATTTTAAGTAGGTATACAAACAAGGTTTTCCTTAAAACTTTATTGCTTTGAATTTTATTCTTTCACTAAAGTAGCTAGTTAAAACACGTAAAAAATTGATGGATAATAAAGAAAACATAAAATTAAACGAAAATTGAATAAGCTAACATATATCCTCTAACTAAACCTGGTTAAGTCAACATATAAATTTTTTAAATCTAGCTAACTTCTGATAAGTAAAAAACTCGATAACTTAAAATGTTTAACCCCTCCGACGAGCTTTAGCTTATCAAGGTTCTACGTAATAGTTTGCTGATATACGTTCTTGAGTAACCTTCCATCTTCAGTATTTGAAACAAATATTTTCAACGTCACGAATCAATAAAAATTGTTTTTTTTTAGATTCTTTGCAGTGATGATCCTGAAAATTTCGAATGGGTGCCAGCAAATGCAACGCATCTCCATCTTATTAACACTAGCAATGAAATAGTTCGTGGAGGAGTTGAGGCCAATGCATGGCTTAATATTGGTCGGTTGAGATACCAAGGAGGACAAGTCATTGGAAAAGTTTTGTCAAGCTTTGTTGGAAACGCAGATATGTGGTTTGTGCATAATAAAGATGAAATTAAGGCACTTTCTTATGAAGTGTTAACGTATAATGATATAGCGAGTAAAATTACCGCCAGAGTATCAAAACCGTGATTAACATGATTTTAATTATGTTTTCCTATTTAAGCATAAGGTTGTAAATATACAGAATGTACAGAAAGATGTACAAAAAACACCAAAAATTATATTATTTAATAAATTAAAAAGTTTTGTTTTTAGAAAAAAAATTAAAAGTATATGTATTTTATTTTTCCTACAAAATAGAGTGACTAGTTTTTTTATATAGTTTTTTCTGTCTGATATGTCACTGTCAACTTTTTTTTTGTTAAAATCTGAAATTTTTATTTTGTACTTTGGTAAGTGAGTAGGTAAAGTAGCGCTGGAAAATTAGGTATTAAACTTTGTTAATTTTTTCCTTTTTAGGCTTTATGTATTTAATAACATTTTTAATGTAAATCCTATATTAAGTCGTGTACAGCAAAAAATATATAAAAAGAAAACATTTAAACTAATATTTGGTTAGTTACTTTTTTTTTGCGCAAATATTATTCCTTCCTTAACGGCTTCCTACAGCACCAT
This sequence comes from Listronotus oregonensis, assembly GCA_019359885.1. Lineage (NCBI taxonomy): Eukaryota > Metazoa > Arthropoda > Insecta > Coleoptera > Curculionidae > Listronotus > Listronotus oregonensis. The sequence goes on from JAHBCN010008230.1 coordinate 35,766, forward strand.
AAGATATCCCGAAAGACGGCATTTTAATAAAAAAAAGTATTTAGACCTTTGGAAACCCGTTTAAGAGAAACGGGAAAATTTTGGGAATTTCTTTTCCCCCTTAAATGAAGATATAAATTAGCCAAAGCCCGTAGATAATAATAAATCAGCTATTATTATCCTCAAGCCGTGTAATAAAAAATGCTTTTTTTGATGATAAATAAATTAAAAGGATATTATTTAATATTGGTAGAAAACAATAGGTTTTTGTTGTCATGGCATTCTCAAAAAAAAATTTTCGCGATCGAAATACGGTTTTAAAAAGTTTTTAATTTTTTCATGCTCTGTTCAATTTCAAAATATTAAAAAATTTTCGCATTTAAATTTTTAAAAAAAATTGGGACAAAATATATGACTTTCTCTCTAGGGAAAAAAAAAAAAAAAAAACCCAATTTTCCCAAAATATTTATGTTAGTCCCTGAAAAAAAGCTCTTTTAAACGAGCCCGGGGGTTTATCTTTAAATCGGTTCCCCCAAAAAAAAACTTATTTAATTTTTTTAATGTACATTCGCCCCTCCCCACCCCCATATTTGACAGATTGGGAAAAAAACGCTTATAAAAAAAAGCCTATTTTAAAAGGGTTTGTGAAAAATTTCTATAAAAAATAAGTTAATATCATTTTTTTAAATAATCCGTTTTTTAATTTTTTGCCAAACGCCCCGAAAATAATTTCCAGCATTTTTTCGAGGCCAGTTTTGTTACAAATATTTTATTACGAAAGGTATCGATGAACATTTTTTCCGAGATATCGCCGGAGGAGGACCTTAAAAGGACACCCTGTATTATAAACAAAAAAAGTTTATCTTCTGAAAACCTTTAAATGTTTCTATAATTTTTTTTTTATTATCAGAAATTTGAAAAATGATTTCCAAATTTTGATGCCCTGGGGAACCCGAAATAGAATTATTCCTCTCCCTTTTCCCTTACCCCCCAAAAAAGACTACGTGTTTTTTATTTTTTTTTTTAATTTTTTAAAAGATTTGGTTTTTTGTTCAGTCCGAAATATTTTATGCAAAAACGAAAATTTAATTTTGTGATTAGTGAGTTCCGATTTTCCGCTTTCAGAGAAACACATTCATCATTTCGGGAAAACAAAGATTTTGTGTTTTAAATTTTAATTCCCGGTATACGGAGTACGGGGGTTTTTTATTTTTTTGTGTGCCCTCCCCGAGAGGGGAAAAGTGGGAAATTTTTAATTACGGGAATAGGACTAGAGAGAATTAAGGGTTTGGAGAGCACAAAAAGCAAGCATCTGTTTTGCAGTAATGTTGATTTATGTTTAGAAATATTAAAGATTTTTTTTTCCCCTTGCTAAACACTGCCTTTATTTCAGGTGTTGTCGTATTGTCGTTGTTTGAAAGGGTGCTGAAAATATATGTAGTTTTGTTTAATGCCCCAAAACCCAAGCAGAATTTTTGTAGTTTTTTTATATTGTTTATGAGGCCCAGTAGCGAGGGGGGTTTTTTAAATTTTTTTTTTCAAAAAAGTAGCAGGACCTACACCAAATATCCCCCAAATGCTATGGCCCTCGGGGACGGTTTGGTAAAAAAAAATTGTCATTTTAAAATTTTTGAAAAAGTTAATTCATTTGCACCCCCTGGAGAAAAATGGGGTTTTTCAAAAATAAATTTGTATTTTTTTGGTAAATTTAAAAAATTTTTTATCAAAAAATTTTCCCAAATTTTTCAAACATGAAAAAATTTGGAAAGGTGTGCAAATAAAAACGACATCTGACGGCCGAAAAAAATTTTTCCCCAAAACCCGGGGGGGGTTTAAAAATTTTTATAAAATTTTTTTTATTGTTCGTAAATAAATTTTTTAAAAACCCCTGATAACTGTTGGATAACATACAAATGTCAGAATAACTTCGGGTTTAAAATTTTTCTGGTAAATTCGAAATTTTGGGGAATTTCCCCAGTTTTGAGGTTAAAAAAAAGGGGGCGACATAAAAAAAAAACTGGGGGATGCGACGTAAATTAAAAATTTAAACCCCTGATAAGTTAAAAAAAAACCCCAAAAAATTTACGAGTGGGGGGCTTTTCAATAATTTTTACTTTTCAAAAAAACTATAAAAAACAAATTTTGTTTTTCAGACACTCCTTGATTTTTGGGGCTTTAAAATTTTTTTTTTTTTAACCCAAAGCTTTAAAAAAAAATTTGGAAAAGACGGGGAAAGGTATACGGGGGGAAAAAAATAGGTTTTTCTTCCCCCAAATTCGGGGGTTCCCAAGGGGGAATTTTTAATTAACCCCTTTTTTTCTGCTGTTTTTTCCCCCAACAACCAAGGACAGAATTAACCAACGCCAGGGGGGAAGGGGGGGATAGTGATCTGTTTTTTTTTTTTTGGAAAAAACAAAAAATTTTAAAGGGGGAAAAAGGGGAAGCCAATACTGTAGAAAAAAAATTGTCCGGGGGTGCAGGGCGGGGGAATGGGGGGGTTTCCCGGGGAAATTTTTGGGGGTGAATATAGGTCAGGGCCGGATTTCCATAATTTTTTTTTTATCTATAAAATTGAAAATCAAATGTCAAATTCCAAATTCACGTTTTTTTTTTTTTTTTGCACAAAATTGTTGGTTATTAAAGGATACTACTATAGAATATTTAAAAAATTTTTTTTTTGTAATTTTTAGATTTTATATCATCTGATATAATATGGAAAGAATAGATGGCGCCACTTTACTCCCTTTCCCCGTCTTTTAAAAAACAAGAATTTTGTGCAAAAAGAAGGAGGAATGGGAAAAAAGGTTAGTTTGATTTTTCAATTTTGATGATGCGATGAAGCCCCCCAAAAACCCAAACCCAAAAATTTTATTTCCCCTTTTTATTCAATTAGAGGGACCTGTATATATTAAAATTTGCCTGGTCTGCCCAGTAATCAATAATTTTGATCCTTTAAAAGAGGGTACTAAATTAAAAAGAAATAAAAGTACCTAAATGTAAACCTTATTTCTTTTTAATAATTAAAAGAAATACATAAACATTGGGGAAAAACATCTAAAAGATATTTAAAGGGGTTGTTTTATTTTTTAAACCCAAAATTTCCAAAAATTTTTTTTTTTCTATTATTCATAATTGAAAAATTTTTATTTATTCGGTTACCTAACGTTGCCCATAAGAAAAAAACCCAATTTAAATATAGGTAAACAAACTTTCCCAAAAAAAAAAAAGACGGGTATGTTACCCTTGGGTTTGCAAGACAAAAAACCCCCCAACCTCTAGTTATTTTGTTACGATATTATTTTAAAAAAAAAAACAAAAAAACAAAATTTTTTCACAATTTTTAAAAAAAACTAATCCCCTAAAATAAGAAGGTTTTGATAAATCCCCAAAAAATTTTCCTTTTTTGGGGAAAAATTTTTAAATTTTTTGGTAACTTTTTACTGATTTATCAGTGTGTAAGTAGGCAACACATTTTTTAAATTTTTCCTGGGGAATTTTTTTTTTGCGCAGAATCGGCGGGGCCAAAATCGACAGTTATTTTTCATACTGGGCTGGGGGTTTTTTTGATCGAAGGGCCAAGCATTGGGCTTCCATACACCTTTTTAAACCCCTTGGAAAAAAAAAAAACAAATTGCCAGATCGCAAAAAACCCCAAAAAAAAAGGGAAAACACCTTGAATATGTATAGTTTGTCCAAGCTAAATTTTTTAAAAGGGGTTTTTAATGCGAATATCCCCAAATATTAGTAAATTTTGTTTTTGGGGGTTTAAATTTGGGGGGGGTATAAGAATTTTAGTCAGGACCGTACTGAGGAAAGAGAGTTTCAAAATTTTAATATCTTTTAAAAAAATTTTTTTTAGATTTTTAAAAACTTAATATCATATTTTTTTTTTTTTGTTTATATATTTGCAAAATTTGAAAGTTGATGTTTGGGGGATAAATTTTTTTTTTAAAAAATTTTCATTTTCGCCCATTTTTAGTATAGTTATTTATTAAGTGTTTGTTATTTTTAAAAATTTTTTCTATTTTACACTTTTTGAACACACTT
>JAHBCN010008231.1:0-39784 GCA_019359885.1 Listronotus oregonensis
CACACCAAATCTATCCAAGACGCTTTGGTCTGAGGGGGAAACACTCAAAGAAAATTTTTATTTTAAATTTTGCGAAAATTGTTTTTTTTGGGGAAAACATAAACCTGTTTTTTTGTGAATTTGTTAAAAATTTTATTAATAGTTTAAGCTTTTTAAAAACATTTGCATTTTTCTTGAAATTAAAATAAAAAATTTTTATAAAAAAAATTTGCTGGCTTAAAACATGGATACTTTTAAAAATTTGGGATTTGAAAAAAAAATCTGATCAAATTCACAAAACAAATACAATGGGTCGTTTTTTAATGATGTTTTGGGGGGATTCAAAACAATTTTTTTTTTTTAAAAAATTTCAAAAAAAATTTTTACCAACGTTTTTTTGAGATCAATAGTAGGGAATATATTTTTTGTCTTATTTTTAGATATTAAATTCCTTCAGCTACCACTGCTTTATCACCATAAGAATACTGTTTTTCCCTTTTTTTTTCTTTTCTTAAACATTGTCCTTTTTCATCTAAATTAATGAAAAGATAATAAAAAATAATTTTCTTATAGACGTTTTTATTTGCAGGAAAAGGGGGGTCGCACAAATTTTTCGGGCCAATTTATTTTTGAGGTTTGGGACCAAAATTAAATTATAATGGGGAAAGTGGAAATTATTATAAAAAAAACCCACAATTTTGGGGTGGGGTGGTCGCCCCTTTTATTTTTTTTTAATTTTCCTAAGTGCAGGAAAAAAACTTTTTCTAAAAAATACACGGGAAAGGGTAAAGCGGATTTTTTTTAAAATTTCCCTATATAAAAAATTGTTAAAAAAAAAAATATTTTCATAAAAAAAAAAAAAAGAATTTGAAAAGGGTTCCTTAGCCCCTACCACTTTTATTATTTGTTCCATATGAGGCACATGTGGCGGAAATATAAGCGATTAATTTTTTTTAAAACATTAATATTTACTTTTTATGTAATAAACATTTTCGAAGGTCCAAAATTTTTTTTTGGAAAATTTGTAACAAATTAGCCACCGTGTAATGAATCAACTAACCAGTAATAGGTACTTACCTGTAAAAGAATAGGTTTTGATTATTAAAACCCCCAAATCTTAAGTTTTCTATATCTTCTGATAATAATATTTTAGTTTTAGGTTTATGGTAATTTTGAAAAAAAAATTGTTTTTTTTTTTATTTTTATTTACTAATTATGGGGTAAGAGTGACTTAAATAAGACCAAAAAAACAAAGATAATGATGGCAAAAAATTATTTTAAGAAAACTTATAGAAACCCCAATGAGTAAAATTAACCTCAAATATAAAAATTTAGGAAAAAAATTTATCCTTCTAACCTTAAATAAACGTTTATTTGTAAAAATATTGTATTTTCCCAAAAAAAAAATGGTGGCGGTGAAGAGGGGGCCCGAAAAAAGTTTATTAACGAAAAAACATCTATTAAAAATCAAACTTTCAATAGTAGGCATCTTTATTAAAAAAAAAACCAAAATTTTAAAAAAAAAGGTGGAGTAGAAGGGATGACCTTAAAAAAAAACAAATAAAAAAATATTTTATACACTACAACATTTTAAAGTCATGCATTTTAATTTTCAGTTTTTTTTACCAGACCGACGCTCCACCCTACGGGCAAGTTTTTTTTAAAAAACCTTTAGTGACATAAAACATTAAAACCCAATCTAGGGAATGGCTTCTCCCACAACTAGTACCATTTTTTATTTAATTTGGAAAAAATCCTTCTTAGTGATCCCACTCTTGGGAGCTTCCCCCAGTTGTCCAAAGATTCCAAAAATGAGTCACCATTGAATCATTAAAATTAGGAAGCACTTTTTTCCCAGAGAGCAAAAAATTTCCCGTTCTTAAGTTATTATATTTCAAACATGCTTTTTTGGACATGCAGGAAGGGTAAGAGCCCGAGGCAAATCTTCTTCATCTTCTACCACCTAAGCCTAGTTTTTGGGGTTTTTTATATTTTTTTTTTTACAGCCCCATGATACACAAGTACAGACCCACACACGTTATATAAATAACTACTGCCTCCAAAAAATCCCCCAGAGAATGTTTGTAGATTAATGTGGAATATGATCATTCAGTAAACTATTTCTCAACCCGATTTGGGGTTTAAATTCGCTAATCTAACGAGAAACGGTTTTTCAACGCAGAAAAAAACCGTTAATTCTATACTGATTTAATAAACCTTTTAAGGGTTTGTTTTTAGGGGGCGCCTGCCATGATTAAAAGGCGGCAATATGAAGGTTTCGTAATTTTTTTTTCATTATGGCTGGGGCAAAACTTATCCCCCAATATCAGTGCAATTAAATAAAAAATTAAAAGATTTGCTTCATTAGTACATGATACCATAGAAGCCCACAATTATGTTCAGTGACGACGAGGTTGGGGAAATGGGGGTCGTCCACAATAATAAAAAATTTAGATGTTAAGTAGAGCTGTATTCTATTTTTTTTTGGTTTTAAATAAAAGTAATTAAAAAAGAGAAAAAAAAAATTTTTTAAATTTTTATGTTTTTACACAACTGATGGGATCTGGATATTCGGTTGTTGTTCCACATTCTTTTCAAAAAAAAAACAAATACATGTTTTTTTTTAAAAAATTATTTATTCCATGGAATCGAGCATCCCTTTCCCCCATCGCTTTCCCCAAAAATAATAGCACATTTGGGGGTAAATTTTTAATTGTTTTTTTCTTACTTTTTTAAAAAGAGTTTTTGGGAATATTTAAAGCAAGGCTTCAAAAAAAAATTTTTTTAAAAAAAATTCTCCTGAAAGGTTTTTTCTACGCGTATTACTAAAAACTACCAAAGATAAAAACTACTCCCCGGGTAAGATGAACCATTCAATGCTATTTTTTGATACCCCTAATGGACTTTGGTAACGCGAGCCGATGTCCATCGAGAGATTTTCGCGCTACCCTTGAACGAAAGTTAAACAGTGTTGCCGGCGGTTTACTATTGGCGTGATGAAACGCGACTAGTAAAAACACAATCCGTTTAGCCGCCCGCTTTCTACTTCGTGTTCCGAATAAGGTAAAAACGACGAAAATTGGCAATGTCGCACGGTTTTTTCGCTGGGGCGGGGGGTTCCGACAAAATTTAATTGCATTTAAAAAACTTTTTATATCTTCGAACGGGGTTCAAAACGCCCCATTTAAATGAACCATCTATTGGGGAGTATTTCTTTGATCTACATAACAACAACTTTTTTTTCCTTTTTCCCTTTTAAATAACATTATATTTTTTTTAAAAAAATATTTATATTATTATTTTTATATGGAGGGGACAAAATTTTAAAAATTGAGTTGTTTATAAAAAAATATTTATTTTTTACTTGTTTTATTGCTAATTTTTTTTTAAACATATGCACTGCTCATACATTTGTAAATAAACTGCCTGAAAAACATGGGGGAATTTGGGGGGATGCGCAAAAAAAAAAGTTCAACCATTACAAGGCCCTAGTTGTCTATTTAAAACACTTCCCCCAGTATTTGGGGGGCATACTTAATAGACATTTATAACAATTTTTTTCAGTTTTTCATCTTAAAAAAAATTTTTACAGGTGTATATTTGCATAAAAGTGTCCCTATTCATATTTTGCGATAAAGATTTGTATTCATTTCGTATCCCCCCAAAAAAAAGATAAAAAATAAAAAAAAAGATATTTACCGAAATTTAAATCAGGCAATTTGGCTTCTATTACCGGAGATGTATTATGATTTCATTTATCCTACCTTGAAAAATAAATTGGGCATTACGAAAAATATCCCCCCCCTCTTCTTACCTGACAAATAAAAACGTCTATCAGAGAATTATTCGCGGTAATTTTTCATTAATTTAAATAATAATAATTTAAAAAAGGGAAAACATAATTCCTTCTTTTTTTTAAAGCCCCTTAGAGAGGAATTTATATGTTAAGAATACTGGAAAAAAATTTAAATAATGATATTATTAAAATACTTAGACGAGTAAATTTTTGAGAAATAAATTACAAAAAAATTGTTGTACTGGAGCATTATTTTGAAAAACCAAAATTTGGATTAATAATAATTTCCGGGTAAGAAGATTTTTTTAACTTTTCCAGAAAATTTTTTTTTACATGATAAAAATTGTAGTAATTAATACCTTGCAATACACTTAACAGGAAAAATTTTATGACACAATTAATACAATATTGTGAAAATTTTCTGTTTTGTTGACTATTTAAGAGAGGATAAAAAAAAATTTAACGGTTCTGATTGGTCCTGAGCAGGTTGCTTAAGTTTTTGGTGTTTTTTTTTAAGTAAATTTATAGGATTCAGATCTTTTATTTTTCGGGTATTAAGTGTTTAATATAGATATCAATATAAAATTAATATTGCAGTTAATGGCAAGTTTTAATTTCTTTCTTAATTTTTAGTAAATTTACCAATTAATATTATTTTATACATTTAATTTTTTTTTTTTAATTTTAATTTACAAAAATTTTTCATCAAACCATTTAAATTTATCAACCTTTGGTGACGTTAAACAAATTTTTTAAACCTGTTTTTTTTTAAAGGGTTTTTTTTGCCCCTTGCCTTTTCCTATATTGTTTTTAAAAAAAGGCTAAAAATTGATATTTTGTTATTTTTATTTTTTTTTCTTTTTTCAAATAATTTAATTTTAAAATTTGGAAACGGTTAAAAAAAGTTTTTGGATGTGAATTTATGGCCTTTGATCAAATTGTGAAACTAATTTTTTTATTATAATTTAAATTTAATAAAAACTTTTTTTTTTTTTCATTTCCTTATTTAAAAAACTTTGGTGTATTAAATTTTATTCTTGAACAGGTTTATTGTTTTGGGTTTTTTGAAAATGGTTTTATAAAAAAATAATAAGGGTTATTGGAATTTTACCGTCAGTTACAGCAAGGAAAAAATAATAGGGGAATTTTTTTAAATTTTTTTGGGTAGATCAATTATTTAACTTAACTTTAAGTTTGTTTTTTGTTAAATTACCATGCAGACCTTTTTAATTTTTTAATAAAAAAACCCCTTTTTAGTCTTTTTATTTACAATCATTCTTAAAAAAGGTAAACTTAAAAATTCTTAATTATAGGTAAGGCTAGTTTTTTAAAGGTAAATGGATTAATGAAATTGTCAAACGTATTAAACTTGTAAATAGAAAAAAATGGTAATAACCTAAAGTAACGATACATTATACATGTATGTAAAACCATTTAAGGGGTTATTCAATCTAGAAGCCCAAATTTCGGTAGTTTTAAAGTCATAAAAAATTAATTTTAAGTTTTACATTTTTTTTAATTTATTTATTTATATTTTAAACATTCACAAAAAAAAAATTTAAAAAAAGGAAAATATTTCAAAAAGTTGCACGGTGTTAAAGTATAGGAAAAAAGAGCGTTTTCATCTTGTCACGATCCCTTCCTTCTAATTATGGTAGATTTTAGTATAAATTTATTATGGCACAAACAAAAAAAAAACTTGCAAATGGCGGTTTTTTTTTAAAAGGGAGGTTGGTTATTTTTTATATCCCAATTTTCAAAAAAAGTAAAAAGTATTTTTTTTATTTTTTTGTTTCGGCCATAAAGGGATATATAAGAAAAATGTGTGCTAACTTTCAAAAAAAAGTCGGTTAATTAGAACTTAAGATTTTGAAAAAAGCGTTTCAAATACAGTAGTTTCGAAAAAAAACGCTTTAATGTTTTATCTTTAGATCCGCCCATGGCGCCAAGAAACCCCCCTTTTTTAAAATAATTTAAATTTTTTAAAAAAACTTTTTAAGATACCCTAAAAAATTAAAAGTTAAAAAGATTAAAAACTCAAAAGTTGTCGGCTGGTAAAGTGGGGGGTCAAAAAAAAAAGGGTTTTTAGTCTAATTGTGCCGTAATTGATTTAAATACCGATATTTAATGTATAATGTTTATTTTGTTGCTTCCATTTTTACAACTAAGCAAAGAATTTTGATAAAATTTTTTAAACCCTTTTTTATCACAGATTTAATGGGGGGGGACACGTTTGACACAAAACACGAAAAAAAAGGTTTGTTGATCCACAAACTATAACCTAAATTTGGTGACGTCACGCATGCTAATTTCTGTTCAAGATGAGTACTTCTTCTTTGGAGTACTTGTTTTTGAACCAGAACTTTCCATGCTAGCTCATTGCGCCGAACAAGGACTTTAGCTATAAATTTTAAAATAATTGAATTTCGAAAACCCTTTTTTAAGGAGGTTTTTTTGAATATCTAAACTATCAAAATATGAAAATTTTTTTTTTTTCGTTTTTTGGAACTTTCTAGGCCAGAATCCCCTTTTGTTGGCAGTTGCTTTAGCCCAAGGGGAAAAAAATTAAAAACACGTTTCCAATTTTTATTGGCCGTTGGCACCCTTTTAAAAAAAAATTTTATTATTATTATTTTTTTTTTTTAAAAATTAATAACAAATAAATAGCAAGGCACAGTAAAGCTGAAGGTGAGTAGCAGAGAGGGCGTGAAAAAAATGCCCTAACTCATTTGCCGGAGAGTAGGGGTTAAACTGGGCGCCACTGCTTTTGGCCAGGCCTAGCGGGAGACCTTCCAAGTTTTAAATTTGGGGAACTCTCGTTCAACTTACTACCATCAAAGATAAGAAAATTTATAAACAATATTAACATGAAAAGAGAACTGGAGCCAAAAAAACACTATATTTAAAACAACTAGTTAATAAAATTTTAAATTTCAAATTTGTAATTTAAAAGTTAAAGTAACAAAAAAATTATTCAAAATAAAATGGTGAATGCTGTTAAAAAAGATTACAAAATTTAAATTTATAATAAAAGTGTATAAAAAATATATATAAATAAAAAAATGAAATGGCGAATGCGCTTAATAACTGTTAAAAATTTTCGATACTGATAAAAAAGAATAAATTTTTTAAATATATAATATAAAAGTCTACAAAAAATATATAAAATATAAAAATATTTAAGATTACCTATAATTATCTAATTAAAAAAATTAATGACCAGATTTACCAAAAAAGAAAAATAATACAAAAAAAATTTAAAAGAAAGGGCAATCACAACAATATAAAGTTCAAATGGTAGAGACCTAAATTAATTAAAATTATTAAAGATTGTTAGTGGGTTAATTCTAATATTGCCTGTTTTGTCGATTCCCTGATGGCGGGTGTGCCACCCCTCCACGTGAAGAGCGATGGTCCAAAACAACAAACAACACATTAACCAGTTTAGATGGTCACTCTTTTGACCCGTTCCAAAAAAACTTCCCCCTAATTGATGGCTTCCCAAACCAAAAAAAAAACCGTTTCAAAAAATTTAAATTTAAAGGCCCAGCAGAATAATGGCCCGTCCGAAGAACCCTACAAAATTCACAATAATTAAACCCAATAAAACGTAAGATAATTAAGCGACTTTAAAAAAAAACCCAAAAAAATTCCCTCAATCCCATACTGTATGAGTTTCATTAAAAAAAGTTAATATAAGAAAACTTTAAAAAAACTGGTGTTTCCAGACTCGTAAACAAAAAAAATAATTACTTATTAAGTAAGCAACGTTAATAAATCATATAACAATAAAGAAATCCCATTAAATCAAGATAACAAAAAAATAAAATTGTTTTAGTAAACTAGTTTACAAAAAAATTATGCCCTAAATTTCCCTTGGCACCAAAAAAAAAGAACATATTCCCTAGCTACCAAAAGAATAAAATAACTTAAATATAAAAATAAAAAGGGATTATTATTATATCCATCATTGTTTTTAATCGTAGGTAAAAAAACATATTTATTGGGTCTTTATTTAATGGCAAAACAAATAATAAGGGGTTTTGACCATAACACTTACCAACATTCTAAACTTTTTTGCCTCCCTGGAATGATTGTGGCTGGATTTTATATATTTTGCCCGTTTAATCCGATCTGGCTTCAGGGTTTTCGATATCAGCCTCAATAATGAGGAGAGACATGTTTTGATATTTAAACAAAATTCAATAAAACTCAATTTTTATACTGATTTATTAATTTAAAATAAAAAGGATACATTTTAGTAACAGTTAATTTATGTTCAGTATTAAAAAATTTTCAAGTGTTATTTTATTTTTAATATTCATTTCCTTGAACTTTTCCCTTATAAGAAAGACTGATGGGTCTCGTAAGGTCCAGCAAGGGCGGCTAAAATGGGGGCCCCCTTTTCCCGAATCTTTTCTCTATCGATGATGTTGGTGAAATCGTTCCATGCTCGTCCGATATAGCTCCTAGATTTTCAGGAAAAAAGTCCAAATGGGAATGGAGAAAGTGAAGTTTTAGGGACATGTTGCATTTAAAATATGATAGGCCGTGAGCAGTTCTTCCACGAGTTCACGATAATTTTTCGATTTGGGTGTTTCAAAAAAATTTTTTGCAAACATTTTCAAATGCATTCCATGCCCGTCTTTCATGGTCACTTAAAATGTCCGTAGTTGGCATCTTTAAAGAGTTGCCTAATTTGGGGACCAACAAAATTCCCTTCTTTAATTTTGGCTTCACTTATACGTGGAAATTTCTCTTTTAAATATTGAAAGCATTTCCGTTTTTATCCAGTGTTTTTACAAAATTTTGATCAACCCAATTTTTATGTGGAAGTGGAGGTAAATATATTTTTTTCTTTCTAAAACTAACGGTTCTCGGGTCAAATTTTTAACTCCAACTTCTATTTTTTCACGTGGAGGCCAAACCTTTTTTATAATGTTTGTCTCTTGCACGGGCTGTCCCACTCACAAAAAAGCAGCAGTATTTTGTGTATCCTGACAGTAGTCCTGTCAATAACGCTACCACTTTAAAACGACATATATTCCATTTGTGATCTTCGTACTTTATACATCGGGAGTATCATCTTCAGATTGTCATATGTTTCTTTCATTTTTTTACCGAATGAGTTATAGGAACGGAGGGATGTTCTTTTCCCATTATAAAAAAACAGTTTTTTAGACTTTTTTTAGAAATCATGAATATCTCCATTTATCGGGTGTATATGGTAAGTTTCAGTTCAACCCCATTTAGGCGGGAAAATTTTGGCAAAAATACTAAATCACCGTCCGCTGCAAAAATTTGTGAGAGTAGTTTCCCCTTTTCTGTAGATGGACCCCTTTAACTTTTCCAAGAGGTTCCACTGCTGCAGGCGGGACCGAGAAGTTGGCTTTTGTTTTCGGGAGGTCCAAGTCATAACAAAATATTCAATTTAAATTGAGTGATTAAATGAGGTGTATCGGGGCAAATCAAGGGAAACCCAGGATGGTTGGCCCGGCTTCTGGCGAAGTACTTCGAGAGTCTGATTCCGAATCAAGCGTGTAACTCTCGGTGGTTGGGGAATGGGTAATGAATTGTCATGGGGTACGGGTGATTGCAAGGAAAGGGGGATACTGAATGCTCCCTTATTTTTGGGCAGAAACCTTTTTTTATTTTGGATTACGAGGTTCCCCCCAAACCATTGGAACTGCAAATGGCATAGATTTATGCTCCTTTTAGGCCTCCTAAAGTTTTTGAACACGAACTGCAACACACTTTTGGGGCCCAGGACTTATCTTGATCGCCAACTTTACATCCAAAGTACAGTTCATGTTTTTACTAGTGAAGATATCGGTTTTTGGTACGCCTTCGCGGTAACTTCGCCAAAATATAAAAGGATTTATCAGCTTTATTAACACAAATTCGCGTCGACATTTTTCTTACACGTAGATCTATCTAATCGAAAAATCAACAGATGTTTACTAAATGATTATAAAAAACGACTAAAGGGATATTTCAAGCATAGATCCACCTCCCTGTCCATAATAAGGGGTCCCCTTTTTCCCCTCTACTAGCCCCTTTCCCAAAAGGAAATCTGAGGTTAAAAAAAACATTTGATGGTTAGTTGTATATTAGTATAAGTCCAAATATTACAAATCACACGATTTTATAGGAGGATTTTTCTGTTAGACAGTGTAATTTAAATAGTTCAATGACGATATATTTACTTGTTTGCTTTTTTTTTTCTTAAAAAACACCTTGGGTTTTAATTTGAGGATACCAATTAAAATAAATAACTTAAATATCATTGATAAATGATAATTAAATAAGGTAAAAATAAATAACTAATTTTTGTTAAGTATAACAAAAAAACCCCTCCGGGTTACTAAATTGACAATTTAAATAATAAATAGATTCGAACAGTCAAAAAGATACTTATACCCTGAATAAAAATCTCAAAAGAAAAAATTTTACCGGGAAAAATTTGTAATTAAAAATTTATTACCAAAAGAAGGTAATTTAACCCCAGAAAATTTAAATTTAAAACTAAAAGAAACAAATGATCTATACACCAGCGCCATCTAACGGCGAAATTAAAAATTTAACGCTAATTAGGTAGCCAATTAAGTAACTGTCAAAAAAAAACAACAACAAAAAAAAAAATAATTCAATAAAACTGTGATTTTCGCACAATTGGCCACAACAAACCCCTTAAATTAAATTAGGGGAATTAATAATTAATTCCTACTGAAATTTGACTTTCCCAACCCGACGTAATATATAAAAAAAATAATGAAAACTCCTGAACCACCGCGCGTCTTAAGAAAACCCAAATAAATGTTTTAAAGTACCGTTTTTTTGGGAAAAAGTCAAAAGAATAAGTCGAAGAACTTACCCAAGATGTTGGGGTATTTTCCACTAACACGTGATCCCTGTGCGTCGAACTGCAAGTCCCCGGAAAAGGAAAATTTTTTCCGGGGAAAAAGCCAAAAAGGCAAAACCCAAAACAACAAAAATTCCCCAAAACCAAAAAGGGAACTTAAATCGGGAAGATTTTTAAATTTTTGGGACAAATCCTATAAAGATGGCTTGAATACCGTTAGCTGCAAATTTCCTAGTTCTCGCCTTGAAGAATAACGTGAAAAATGGTAAAAAATGGCCGTTTGGCCCCCCTTTTTCCTTCTCAAAAAGTAACAGGGGTGCTCGCGCATCGCTGCTAACCCAGGAATTTTTCATCGTTAGCATTTTGAGGGTTTCCTACCCACGCTGCCCAAATAACATTAGTACATAATAATACAGAGGGGTAAAAGCAACGTAAAGCATAAGGTAGAATACCAAATACGATAGAAAAAAGAAGTAAACCAGCAAAATTTCAATTTAATTTGGGGCCTTTTGCCAAAAAAAAACTGCAAAAAAAAAAGAAAACCGACCTGCATTAAGGTAAACAAACTAAATTATTAAAAACAAACCTAAACTAACCGTGACACCCTCTAAATTCACGGGTTACCACGGCTTAGCTGACTAAAGTCGCACAAAAAAAAGTAACATAGCTTTCGTAAGCAGAAAATGTTTTCATAAACACTTTTAAAAAGATGTTTTCAAATTAATTTTCTTTGAGATCAAGTTATTTCGGGCTTCTACACTGGCTTCAATTTTTAACAGTAAGTTGCGAATAATCCTTTAATAAATGGGATTTCTTTAATTTTTCAGCCTGTGATCCTAAGTTGATGCCTACTTTCCCTCAGCACAGAAATATTAAAGGAGGCAAAAATCCGGCACCACCTGAAAATACAGGTGTGGGAGACCAAACCAATAATTTACCTGCAATTTCTGATTTGGTAAGATTTATTTTTTATTTTGGGCATAAGATTGTAATAATAATAATAATAATAATAATAAGTCACAGGGGTTTAATATTACACTTTACATTTTTGTTTCAGTTGGGTTCCATTGTTAAGAAAAGGCGAGTAGAGTAACAGGAAGAAAAGCGATTATTTTCTTGTATGATTTTTGCTTTTTATGAGATAGTTGTATGTTTGAACGTAACTTTAGGTTTTTAAATATATTTGTAGTAAATAAAAAATAACATTTTGATCTTTAACAGTGGCAGATCATGGATTGGCAAGATAAGTATTTTTTATTCTTAGTTTTTGGTAAAATCATGATTTAAAAAATCAAAATCGCGATTTAAAAAAATCATGATTTTTTTATTTTTTTTAAATAGCACAATCGAAGTTTGTTACGTGTCTTTATTCTTAAACATTCTCCTATCTCCTAATATTTTTCGTTTTTATAAACTCTATATTAAATATTTACCGGGAGAAAGCACTTGCACTTTCTTGAAAATTCCTGTCACGAACACGCAGATGTACCGGTCTACATAAAGAGGAGGAACGCGGACGGGCGTCATTTCCTAGTTAAGATCTGTGCGCGCGAGCATTGTTTTTACGGCTAACTGAAAATTTCGATATTGTAAAATATGAAATATAGTTTTTTGAATATGTCGTTTCGAAGAAGTGGTAGAAAGAAAGATCTTATCTGGCAGAAAAATCGGGGAGTAGTTCTGTATTTCAACTGGTCTCCGTTATTTGTGGTCAAAACTTACAATAATATTAGTCACGTAAAATTGGGTAATTCGTTGAGCTTCGTGTAACTTAGATGTCCCCAAACTTTTCTCCTTCGGGAACCCTTACCATATTATTTGATTATGTAGACCCCTGTCTTATAGTAAGTAAAGGCCGGCTCGTCCACAAGTCAAATCGAGATTGGGATTAACATCTTTTATCCTAGTCTTTTTCATGCCATCCATGCCGAACTCGCCCTTTTCTCTTTAACAAATTGATTGTTGATCATTAATTTTTTTTCTACTCTAGTTTAATTCGTGATGCAGTATTTTAAATGGACCACAAATTTAGCGCTGTTCCAAACAAAATCGAATACGCTTTCCCAAAAAATAAAGGTTCTTAAGGGCTAGTCTACTTGGCGAGTTCTTAAAAAAACGGTATTTTTACTTTTTTTGTTCAAGCCTTTATCATAGTTTTAAATTAAAAAAAAAATCTTATCAGGCATCGATGCGCATCATACAAAATTCCTTTTGTTTTTTTTTTAGGATTTGACTTTTATTTAATTTATCCTATCTAAGCCAGATTTTGTCTTCTTTAGAAGCCTCCTATGATTGGCGATTTGCTAAAGCTATAAGCGCTATGTCGCGTGTGTCGCGCCCTTGGATAACAAAACGGAAAAGGTAGAAAAGTACATTAAGCATGCTTAAATTATTCTAAAATTTTCAGAGAATGTTGTTAAATGCACAAACTTTCGAAAAATAGAAAAAAAAATTAAAAATGATTGAGTAAACTAACCCCTTAATGCTTGAAAATATTATTTTGTAGAAGACTGTACACAACACATGTAAACTTTTAAAAATTAATATCTTTTTAACACACGATCAAAAATTCAGTTTTTTTTAATTTTCCAATACTTTGATATTCAGGATATTTCGAAATGAATGCACGTCTCTTATATATGACAGATATTGACAATATTAATTATGCACAATTTGATTGCCAATATCTCGTTTCACAGACATTTTTTTTTCACTTAGATGAAGAACACCTTTATTAACCCTTTGTATTAATTTTATTTAATTCTTAAAAAAGCAGTTTTGCGATTGAACTAACTTAATATCAAAGCAATTGCTAAAAAAATATTGTAACTAACTCGAGCATTAATGGGCGATTTATAATCTCAACGCGCTCGCTGACCTCGATACTTAATCGCCCTTATTAAAACCCTGCAGGCGGACTCTGTAACACCATAGAGAAGAAATTTCCTGTCTATAATAGAAAATCTCTTTAAACCCGACTTCGTAAGTTTTCTCGGCTATAATCGGATTTCCGAATGACTAGTTCAGAGTATAGTATAAAAAAGATCAACCAGGCCCTTGCTACGATTTGTTCTCTTTCTATCCCATGAAAGTGTACATAAGTTTATCTCTGTCATTGCTTTACTGATTTTTTCATTTTATTTAAAACTTTTGAAGTAATCCTAACCTGCAACTCTTTGTTTTCTTACGTGTTTGGTTTTCAAATCTTTAATTATTTGAAAAACATGTAATTACCTAAAGTCTTGTAAAGTTTATCTTTAAATTAATAAATTAAATAAAAACACAGCTTAGGAAAAAACAACAAAATCTTGTCCTTAATTCAATCAGTGTTTTAAATGTATTTTAGCTAAAAATTTCTGTACATATTGTTAAATATATTTGGACATTGTACTTTAAAATAAAGCATTTATAATTTGTGCTTTTTTTATTTTTCCCCAAAATTTTTTCACATTTCTTGCTACTATATTTTTCTACCAATTTTTACATTTCATAATAAAATTTCCAAAAACCATTTGAAGCCAAATAACTACACTGCGCCAAAAAAGTATCGCATCACCTCTATTTTTTACATTAAGTGTAGACATGTCCTAGTGTAAATCTTAATATCTCCTCTAAAAAAGGAGCAATCAAGATGAACAAAAAGTTAAAACTTAAAA
Source organism: Listronotus oregonensis (assembly GCA_019359885.1). NCBI lineage: Eukaryota > Metazoa > Arthropoda > Insecta > Coleoptera > Curculionidae > Listronotus > Listronotus oregonensis. The sequence continues at coordinate 14,294 of JAHBCN010008231.1, forward strand.
AAAAAACAAGGCTTCAAAGTTTTGATGTAAAAAAGCACTGCTACTATTGGTGAATCTTTCCATAGATTGTGTATTTTTTCACTAAGCAACATATGTTTTCATGTTAAATAATATACTATACAGTGCCTTCATTGATGTTTGTAAACCACGTGACCACGCGATTTTGGTTTGTAAAAGTGGCTCCACCGATTGGTTTCTTTCCTATTTACAATGTTGCCACGATGGAAAAAAGTCATAAAGTTTTTGTTTATATTTTTTTCTGTGATATTTACAGCTCTAAACTCCTGAACAAAGCAAAAAATGTGTAAATCAAAATTACTGATATATTCCTCCTAAAATGTTAAAATTTAAAAAAAAAAATCAAATTAGTGCAGGTTAGTGGTCCAAAGAACATACCTTTTATGAGGAAAAATATGAGTGTTGACAACACACTGTTTTGACAGTAGACTTGACTGACACTACTGACAGACCATTGTTGGCGTTAGCGGTATTTGGTTTTTGGATAGTGTTTTTTGGAAAAGTTTTAGATTTTTTTTGATCAAATTATGTTTGAAAACGAACCTTACAAGCTTAAAACAGTTCTTTTCAGAACTACTTTTCATATTTAGAGTTTTAAAGGTAAGTTACATGTGTTTTTGTTATTGAGGTTACGTAAATAAAACTGTTTTGTTTACTTTGGTGTCTTGAAGGGTGTGGACTTGTGGAACAAGATGCCTTTATAATAATGGCATATGAAAAGTGCAACTCGTAATAAGGATGGAACTTAGTCATATTATCTCCAAAGTTGCATGTACCAGTTTAGAGAAAGGTTTCCTGACAATCTTGTTGAGTACGAAACATTTGTCCATCACAGACATGTGCTAATCAATCCCTTTGAAAACAAGAATTGCATTTGTAAGGCAAGTCCACTGAAAGGCCTACCGTGCTTACAAAACCTGTTCTTGATGTACGTGCTCGAATGGAGCACATTTCTTAGAAATCAGTGGAGAAGTTGTCCACTCAGTCCGGTAAAGATACTATTTTAAATAAAAATTGAAATTAATGTTTACAGTGCCTTTTTTTTTAGAAATGTTGGTTAGTTCTTGCCATAAAGCACTAACCAAAAACTTGGAAATGTATCCATATAAGGTCACTGTATTGCAAGAATTCATTTCACCAGATTTTAGAAAGAGGGTGCAGTTTTGTCAATGGTTTAATGAGATTCTTAACAATGAATGATGTTTTGGACCGTACTTTCTTCTCTGATGAAGCGTGGTTTCATTTGCCCGGTTAGAATAATTGGAATTTTTTGTACATTGTTTCATCTTAATTTCTTTTAGCATGTAATAATTCTCCTAATTTTTTTTATTATGTAACTTAGGTAGTGTAATTTTATTTATTAATAATGTAAAAATTAATCTAAGTCATGTCCATCATTTTAAGTAAAGTAGTTTTATTTAAATGATATGAATAAACTGTGTAAACTAAGAGTTAATGTGACTTAAATTTTCCTATTAAGTTTAAATTGACTAAAATCCAAAGGTATAATAAAATATATTAACGGATCTTCGCTAAACCCAACATAGTCAAGGGAACATGGCACCAAAATAGTCCTAACGAGGGATTTTTTGTGCAGTAAGATGGATTCAAATGCGGCATTCGAATTGTATAAACATATAGAAACTTTGTAAAACAAATTTAATTAATGGGAAATAAATAACTGCATTTTTGCATTAGAAAAATGCATTTTCGAAATGCATCTTAAAGTTAAATTATAAAAAATTATAACTAGGTAAATAATGATGCAAATGGGCTCGAATTTGTTACTCGGAGGTTTTCGAGGTCGTTGAACACTCATATGATATTGACAAGGGCCTGGGGAAACCTGGTGCGCGCCAAGGATAGTGTAAACGTCGTCTTCTAAAGTTTTACAACAAATCCTGCTAATGCCGGTCCAACTGTCGTAAAACTCCAATAGACCACGTTTACACTATCCTTAGCGCGCACCAGTTGCTCCGTAGGCCCTTGCCAATCTCAAAGTCAGCATGTCTGCGACCTTGACTCCCGAGTAACAAATTCTCATTTTCATAATTATTTGCCTAGTTATACATTTTTTATAATTGCAAACCTTAAAATGTAATTTAAAAATGATTTTTTAACGCAGAAATAAAGGTTTTCATTTTCCAATAATTAAATTTGTTCACAAAGTTTGTAGACATTGATACGAATCGAATGCAAAAAACCGCATTCAAATCCATCTTACTGCACAAAAAATCCTCGTTTCCTTGACTAGAATTTTTAATTTGCTAAATCTAGCAAATTAAATTATTGACAAACAAGAGACTCAAAACTAAATGCATACAAAAATTATCCAAAAAGGCTGTAATAACTTGGTTCAAATTACAATTACTTGAAAAAATGATAAATGGTAAATTTTCTAACCTTAAAAAAAATGTCGATTTTAAAATGCCCGGCGCCAATGAATATTTCTAGGGATATTTTATTAAATTTTGTGCAACCTCTGAATAGGCAACCCTCCACATTTTTGGTCACGTGGTTTACAAACATTAATGAAGACCCTGTAGAGTACCAAATAGTGATAGAAAGAAATAATCTTTTTAACTTATTTCTTGTCCATTTTTATATCTATCGAATTACAGAGTTCGCCTGCTGGTTTGTTAAATAGTTATTAGAATTCTTGCCACCACAACATACTCTTGATTTACAAAAATTAAAAAATCTTCCAATTAGGCTAGCTATTGTATTTTCAACTTAAACGGTATAAAAATGTACTACAAAATACATATTATTACGTTCTCCCACATGCATCCCTGCAATATCCCAAATTTACTTAAAAGGAATATAGGCCACCATGCATACAAGCAACCAGCGATATTACATATTTTATTTAAATGATATTAGTTCTGGCGAAGCTGCTTACTATAAAATTTCGGAAAACGGCTGCGGCTGGAAAAGTAGGTTTTCATATCTGGCTACACTTGCCGTAAGATTAAGGGTTTAAGAAATATTTTGAAAACATATAGGATGATTTAAGCACTATATTTATTGATACACGTAATTTTTAAAAATTAATTACATAATTTTAAGGCGTTTTACGCGAACAATTTTTTAATAATATTACCAATTGCAGTGTTGCAAACAAAAAAATTATTTCTTTTTGGTGGAAAATACCCTTAAAATTGCTTGGGAATGCGCCGGCATGTGTGATAAATTTGATCAAAAAGTTATTATTATAAACAGCAATTTAATGATACTTCCTTTATTTTAAGCTTAAATCTGCTGGCAATTCTGCGCACCAAAAATTTAATTGTTTTTAAATTTTAATATTTAAATTTAAATATTTATTTGAAAGTGTGCAGTGTTGAAAAATCGGAGTTTTTGTCAATGAAGGGCTTCACATTTCGCCTCTCTTAGGTTTTCCTTCCGAAACACATAGCATTGCAAACTTACCCAAGTTAGTCGTGACAGCGAGAATCGGGTACCTGAGAGGGGGTGTTTCGCTTTTGGACTCATCAGGATTGAGGATGCAGGGAACCCGGATGCTAAAACTTCAAACCAACATCCTTGAACGTGCTTCCGTGGAACCAAGATCTTGAGACTCGTACCTTGAACTCCAGAACTTCTACTGGCCTGTCGAATGGTCCGCCAGCACCCGCTGGTAACTTTGTCGATAGCTTCGGGTTTCGTCGTTTTGTTCTGGATTCGATTCGCAAGCTTCACCTGATAGGACTTGTGGGATAGTCGTAACATCCAGACGATGATGAGTAACACGAACAGGTGTCTGGCGATGGTCTGGCAGTGCCGTCCTCAAAGATTGAGGATTGCAGTGACCGACAGGCGCTCCTGATGAGTCCAAGAGGACGAAACACCTACACCCGATTCCCGCTGTTACTACTGACTTGGGTGATAGTTTGCAATGCTATGTGTTTTTCGAAAGGAAAACTTAAGAGAGGTAAAGCCCTCCATAGACATGGTGGAACCCACTTAACCCTATCTCCGGTTTACAAGGTCGGGGGGTCAGTGTCAACTCATATCGGCACAGACCGCGAGGTCTGATGAGACCAGGGTGACTTTGGAAACTTCCTCGAAGGAGAAAGGATCGTGGTTAAGTGGTAGTGTGAGTGTGTTTCAGTCTTTTGGTCCTCAGTTCTCTTGGCTTTGACGACGTGACGCTGATGATATTACAAAATCTTTATTTTAACAACTAATAAACAAAAAATAGCTACCAATTCCAGTGATTTTTTAATCAAGTTTTGCTAATTTACTCCTGCTAGCCTAATAGAGCTACCTTTGCCGAGGAAGGTATAAACCAAATCGAAATTTTTCAAAAATTATAAAGATATTTTGGATCCATCGTTTTGAATTTAAAAAATCAACCAACTCCACACCAAACTCCTGATTGGCGACCCCGTAAACCTCTATGTGCCAAATCTAACCTAAATCGGAAAAGTTTGTCACATTGCACGCGCCATCATAGATTTTAAAAATCACACTTTGGATTCGTGATCAGTGACCCCAAACCTCCGAAAACCCAATTTCGTGTAAATCGGTCGATTTTTGAAAAATTATTTTCCTGATGTTATAAAAAAATGTCACGTGACACTTCAATTCTAAACATGGATTTTTATTTTTCTTGGTCTTTTCTTATAAATATTTAAAAAATAAAAGGAAAATTTTCTCTCTTTGTGCTGGTGTTGGCAATGCTCTGACATGTATAATAAATTTAATTTAAAAAAAGAACTTTTATCAATATAACACAATTTATTGATACCCCGGTATTTTTGAGCTTAAATCTGCCAGCATTTCTGCGCACCAAAAATGTAACCGTGTTACTGACTAGACCGTTATCCGTTTACCTACACAGTTCGAATAGAAAGTATAAAATTTCTGGGTCAAGTTAAGGTCCAAAGGATAGGCTGACCTTAATATGTATATGACAATACTCGGGTGACACCTATGCCATCCGCGACATCCTTATTATTGTTGCCGCGAAAAGAATATACCAAATGAAACAATTTTAAACATTATTTCGACATATTAGATCCGACATGTTGAATTTTAAAAATCTGACTTTGGATTCGTGATCACTGGCCCCCAAAATCAAACTTGGCGTATATCGGTGCATTTTTGGAAAATTATCATTTCCTTTAGGTTAGGAAAAAACGTTGCTTTCCTGTTAATACTCCTCCTTTAGTCTAGTCGAAAAGAGTGTTTCCAGCAAAAATTAGTTAGAAGGCTTCGAAAAATATGAGCGATAGCTCATTTGACGCAGATGCAATTGAATTTTATTATTTTGCATTTCTTGTGATTAACTCAAAAAACCTTTTATTTTAGACTAGTGTGGAATCGCAAAAAAGATCCTTAAAGAGGGGGAAATTTTCAAAAGAGATCCCAACTCCCGGAACTCTATCTCCATTATTTATAATTTTAATTTACCGCTCAAAATGGGCGCGACCTTTTTGGATACGCGCTCAAAGTTAAAACCTAGTACGTCGCACTAAATAATTTTTTCAAGGTATTAAATATTTATTGAAAATTTTTAATTAAAAATCATGGTATATTCAGATCACTTTAAAGAATTTAATTTTAAAATTTATTTAGAGTTAATTTTTCAACAAGTTAGATAATTGTTAATTAACATAACTGTTTTAAAATTTCGTCTTTTTTTATCTTGGGACAGTCCACGAAGGCTGATGCCTAAGTACTAACGTACCGTGGGTGTCTTCAGTGTGGTGAGAGGGAGTTTGTTCACACGGGACTTAAATTTTTGGAGATTGGGAGGAGAAGGAAAAACTTCTGCGGGCAGCAGGTTCCATAGTCTTGACACTCTAGGGATGAAGGAACGAAGAAAGCGGGAAGTTCGGGGCCTCTCTAACTGAACTGTAAAAGGGTGCATAAAAGTTGCACTACGTGTTGCTCTGTTGGGAGCTGCCAGAGAAGGAATTATACTGGTCAACTCCTCTGAGCAGAAGCCGTGAAAATACCTATAGAAGAGCGACAGATCTCCTACAGCTCGACGGTGGGCAAGAAGAGGAAGCCTTTCTGTGAGCGTTGGATCATTAATAAGACGAACGGCTCTTCTTTGAATGGAGTCCAGAATGCTAAGTGTTGTAGGGGACGCCATTCCCCAGACATGAGAACAATATTCTAAAGAGGGTCTGATTTGGGATACATACAGAGTGTACAGATTGGAAGAAGAGAAATATTTTCTGGCTCGGAAGAGAAATCCAATCTTTTTTGAAGCTGCCGAAGCTATGGATAAAATGTGTTTGTGCCAGTTGAGGTTATTCTCAAAAGTAACGCCGTCAAAATTAAACGACTCCAGAACTTGGCCGCTCATATGTAAGGGATAAGCATTTGCAAATTTTTTCGCGACAGCGAACATGACTGTGTTTTCGAGGCATTAAACTGAACAAGATTTTTGGCGCCCCAATCCAAGATAAGTTTGAGGTCTTGTGAAAGAGATATCTGCATTGACCTGCGCTTGTTTTCGAAATCAGGATTACACGGTGGCTTAAGAAATTGAATACTAGAGTGGAGGGTACTATCGTCAACAAAAGTATGAATGGGATTGATTGTGGAAGAGAGAAGATCGTTAATGTGTAAAAGAAACAGCGTGGGTGCCAGCACTAAGCCCTGGGGTACCCCAGCATTAATTTGGCAGAAGCTGGAGGAATGACCATCTACACTGATATACGTCGATTAGGGAGGAAACTGGAAAGCCAAGAGCAAAGCTTAGATGGAAGACCGTAAGAAGGAAGTTTGTTAAGAAGCCCATCATGCCAGACCTGATCGAAAGCTTTGGATATGTCAAGAGCAACGATCTTGGATTCACCAAGAAACTCAAGGGACTTGTTCCAGTTGTGTGAGACAAAGGAAAGAAGATCAGCTGTGGATCTACTCTGACGAAATCCAAATTGTCTATCATGTAAGATCTTATGTTTTTCCAGATACTTTAAGATTTGGGAATTAATGAATTTTTCCATTACTTTGCAAACAACTAAAAGAAGAGAGGTTGTACAATTGCAGCTTTCCAACTCTCCGAGAAAATGCCTGTGTCGTAAGAGATTCAAAAGAGGCGAGTTAAGATGGGTGCAAGCTCGGGAGCACATTTTTTTAAGACGATTGCTGGTATGCCATCCAGCCCAGACAATTTTTTAGTATTAAGAGAAAAAAGAATACGCCTGATCTGTTTGACTTTAAAAATTATATCGGACATTTTATGGGAAATATGGACAACTGTTGGAAGGGGAAGATTAATAGGAGGATCAAGCGTAGAATTGGCAGCAAATTGTTTGGCAAATAGTTCCGCTTTTCCTTTGGAGGTAGAGACAATTCCATCTTCAGAGATTAGGGGTAGAAAAGAATTTGTGCAAAAGTTCTGACTAATATTTTTGGCAAAGGACCAGAAAGCTTTACCGCCATTTAATCAAGAGAGAACTTTATCTTTTATTCGATTGTTAAAACGGTCTTTTGCTTCTGATATAGTCTGATTATACTGATTTCTCGCTTCGATGCTAGCCTTGCATATAAAAAAATGTTTAAATAATTGTCGTATAAATTTTTCGCCTTGTGAAGTCCTTTTTATATACATACTTAACAAGATCACGCCATCAAAGTTTAACAAATTTTAATCCTTTGTTTATAATAACTTTGCAACTTTGAAAATATTTCTCTGATTTTTTATTTTTATCAAAGTTTTAAAAGTAATATAAACATAGAATTAGTTTTTTAAAAACTTTTTTGGAATGTTCTTTTTAAGGATGTATTTAAGGGCAACATTTTTTTTAATGTACAATGGAGACGAAATTTCCAAACAATTTTGTTAATTTGTCTTACTTGTTGAAAAATTAATTTTAGGTAAAATTTTTAACGGATATAAATTATCTAAAATATTCTAAATACACCATAATTTTCTAAAATTTTACAATTATTATTAATTTAATACCTTAAAAAAATTATTTAGTGGGACGTACTCGGTTTGGACACCGAGCGCTCTAACAAAAATGTCGCGCGGAGGCCCGTTTTCAGCGTGAAATTAAAATTATAAATAATGAAGATAGAGTTTCGGGAGTAAACTTTTTTCGGAAATTTTCTCCTCTTTAAGGATCTTTTTTGCAGTTTCCGCTATCTCTTATGGGTTTTGAGTTGTCATCAAAAATCGCAATGGCTTCTTTTTTTGTTGTTTTTTGTTAATTACAATTGCAATTTTTATTGGCAAAAAAATTCTTAAAACGCCTTTCTCAGATTTGCGTTCCTAGTCAAATGAGCTATTGCTCATATTTTTCGAAGCCTTTTAACTATTTTTCAAAGGAAATACACATCTCGACTGGACTACTTGGCCTATAAAGCCGGTCCCAGACACTACGTGTATTCGGCGAACATTCGGTATTCGAGCTTATTCGCGTAGCGTGTGGGAGCCCTACCTTCGACGAAGATTCGTACTTCGTCATTTTCCAGGAAGGCTGTCGGTAAACTGGCACGAATGAAAGAAGCTCGTAGTACGGCGAAGTGCCGCGTAGTTAACTTCGGCATCGCTCCCGGACGCTACGGCTTTGTTTATATGTTTTTTTGCTTTAGCGCACCCCTCAGTTTGTTGTGTATTGCATTGGTGGCGGGTAGATTTGTTTTTTTTTTGCTGAAATGGAATGGAGCAACGAGTTAACGTTAGAGTTTATACAATTATATGAAAACGAACCTGCAATTTGAAACCCACAGATTCCAGAACATAATAATAGAAATAAAGTGACTGATGCCTGGAATAATATTAAAACAAAGTTTTGCGTGGAGTGCTCGGTTGTAGAATTGAAAAAAAAGAAAGACTCTTTGATGGCAATGTTTCGCCAGTTATTTAATAAAGTCAAAACGTCGTGACGTTATTGAGAAAAATTTAATTTTACTATTTTGAGTGCTCAGGAAGTAGTACGTCAACTACCTTATGTTAACTAGAACACCCTGTATATTATAATAGATTTTGATTATGTGGAAAAATCTAACCTTATTTTATGTATACTATCCTGTGCCTAAGTTAAATAGCTTCTGATTTATTCTTAATATTCAAAACTGGACACAACTTTTAAATTAGGAGCTTAAACGCTCTTAGGCGGCTGTTGGGTTTCCACGTAGAGTTTTGACAATTTTTTTTTCAGTTTATTTAGAGTTTCTTTTGTCATTCTATTAAGTAACAGCAGTGCACCTTATGACATTTTTCCGTAGCAAGGTCTTAGTAGACTAATTTAATTTCTTCTATTCAAAGACAACATCCACCATCTTCTTTTCCGTTCTTTTTTCCTATTTTGTAATAATACAACACTGCTGAAAATCACACAACTAGCAGCGACAACCATCTGCTCTTCATCACTGTCCATTTTGAACTGCAACGCCACGCCACTGAAAATCAGGACTTCGGCTTCTCTACTACGGGAAATATTTGTCACTGGACGCATTTTTTAAATAAAGTAGCATGTGGGAGGGTGGCCGAAGGTGTAGTGAATAGTTCGAATATTCGCACATTCGCCAAACATTCGCCAAATGCACGTAGTGTCCTGGACCCACTTAAGAAGTCAAAGTTTACACTAAAAACTATCTGCTTTTTAGTTTATTGAATTAAAACAAAATTTAACCCGTCAGTCAACCCAAACAATAGAATTTCTTCTATTTAAAAATTGTAACTTTTCTTTTTATCCAAAAAAATACGCAAGTGGCAACCCTGTCCATAGACGATAAATAAATGGCTGTCCCCTGAGCACATTTTTATCTCTGTCGACGCAATTTTTAGAAAATTAGGAAAACTACTTAACGAAATTGGAACGGTCTGGTCCGCTTTATCATCGAGATAAAATAACTAACTAAACACGGGAAATTTTGTGGAAAATTAGGAAAATTGGGTCAAAAGAAAATATAGCAAGGAGAAATATTTTTGGAGTAGGTATCAAAGATAAATTTATTATCAGATATTTTATGTCACCAAGATGTCATTACTAATATTAAAAATACAAATTTACTTTGCAATATTTTATTGGCAAATATAAGATTGTAAACATACGAGTATATTGTTTTTTTTTAATTCCAAACCATAAGCCAGCTGTAATGACTTTGAGAGATTATTTAAAATAAAATGTAGTAAATGAGAATGGCTTCTTTAACAAAACTTATCATGTTTGATTCTATTCAAAGAAAAGTCTGGCTTTATTATTAATCCCACTCTTTCTATAAAGTTTCTTTTTCATACCCAAACATAAGCTATAGAGGAACTGTCTCTCTTTTATTGGTATTTCATTTACTCCTGTTTGGAAAAATTAGGCAATATCATTTGTTTTCCTAGCAGGTTTCAATTAGGCAACATAAAAAGCTACTTTGATGCATTTTTTACTGTCCAACTGACAAAGTCCCGCTTCTTCTTCCCCAGAATGTTTAAAGTGTAAAACCTGCTTCCTACACAGGAAGGATTTTTCCTATTTCTCCACATCTTTAAATCCTGCATAAGTAAATTGCCTCGTATTTTACTAAAAAAACTTACAGTGCGTTGGTATATACAAGTATGTCTAAAGCCATCATGGAGGTCTTGCCAAGTTAAATGAACAAATTTAATGAGCGGCAGAATAACATCTCTTTGTTCTATTAAGAGAACGTCGTTACATTTTCTTTAGGAAAATTTAGGTCTTCGGCCATTGTTTTAATGGATAGTATTTTTGTCTACAGAGCTAGAGAGGAATCGAATTCTTTTGGATTCGAATCCAGGAATCGATTCCTTTTTACGGATCCGAAGGCTGGAATCAATTACTTTTTAAAAATAGGATCTGTGATTCGGATTCGTTATAAAATTTAGGAGGAATCGCGGTTTTTTATTGTTTTGGTTCTTTTGATGTTTTTTTTTTGTATGGTTTAACAACTATTTGGACTGCGGATTTTTCGATTTATCAGTTAGTTCCCAAATGGATGAATTAGTACAATTATATGTAAATCATAAAGAAAATGATTTACTTGTTAGAGTTGACTTGGAAACAGCTTATATCTTATTGAATGGAAAATTTGGTTTATATCTTATCTTTTCGACTTATTTCTGAACTCTCCAAAGACATTACATTTGGATTTAATCTTAAAAGTGTATTAAATGATTAGTATGTAAGTGGACACACGCGTGACATACGTAAACCGTATCGTTTTTGAGAGGATAGGCGGGTTAAGCACGGTTAAAATGGTGGGGGAAAGAACTGCTACCAACCAGTAGTTCAAAAGGGTATGTCGCGAATTAATCGTTACATATTCACAATGCCTTGTCGAGACAGGCCACTGCAGCTTAGTTCAAATATTACATCTAGGGTAAAAGCAGAATAAATAGAAAAGCAAGCAAAGCTAAAGGCGGGTTTGGAAAACAGTTTCGCTGGAACATTTTAGCTACTTCAGTGATAACGTAAATAAAAATGTACAAGGTTTGTTCAAATGATTCATCTGTACTAAATAGATTTTAAAGCATTTTGGCTGAGTCGTTTATAGTAAAAACTGAAATGGATGATGGTTATTCACATGTTTTATTTTAAAAGTTTATGTAAATTTCTTCTTTTTGTATATGTAGAAATACCAACAAGTTTTGTAAATGCTTTAAGAAAAGTGTGAGTCCAGTAAGCAAATTAATTACAAAAGATATATTGAATTTAGGCGTTGAACCAGTTCTAACCAAAAGAAATCTGTATTTACTACTGCATTTAGGCGGGTACAGTTGACTTTTCGTTATGACGTCTCTGTTTATCTAATTCATATCAAAGTTATCCCCAAGTCATGTCATTTAAAACGAATTATAACCTCAAATGTTACCGTAAGATTTTTGGTACTTTGCCTAATTTCGATGATATTTTTAAATTAAAAAGAAGAAAATGCCAAACATGGTGGAAGAAACAGTGGATATTAAGTCGGAATGAACCAGGTGCTAATGAAATAAATTAATAAAATATCGGTATACTCATCCCCCCAACAGAAAACCATTTTAGCATGTAAATGTTACAGGAAAAGTAGATTCTCCAGTAAGAGATGACTTGGCCTAGGTAAAGTCGACTCTTACTAGTCAGAGTTATCTGTACCTAGGGAAAGTAAACTTTTACTGCCCTGAAATAGAAAAAGTTGACTTTTTTTAAGGAAAACCGGTCTAATTCCTAATAAAACCAACTAAAAAGGCAAAACCTTTGTAATAAAAATGTTTATTCGAAAATATTAATTATTTAAGAAGCATTTTATTTGGATTTAGTCTAGTTTAGTTCCTACTTTTAGTAAAATATTACGTCTGAAATATAGTTCGGGAAAATAAAAAGCCGCTTTAACTAACCAACCGGCCAGAACTTGGGGCTTTTAAATTTTCCTAAATAACGTAGAAGTTAAACAAAATTTTAATAATTTTTTATAATTTTCAATATGGTAGCAACATCTTGGAATCAACTTTTACTAACCACAGCAGATAGAGTAAACTCTTCCTAGGTAATCTGCCCATACTCAGTCAACTTTTACTGGTACTTTTAGTAATAGTTTACTCTTTCTAGCAAAGTCAGGTTTTTATTGTTTTAAGGGTTTTCAGAAATTTCTGACATTAAAATCGTAATCAGTGACCCAAAAAACCCCTCGGTACCTATTTTTATGAAAATGAATTTAATATTGCCCGAGATATTTAATATTTTTTTATTTTTGGCCAAATTTCAAAAAATTTCAAGTTGATCTGATTTGCCCGAAATTAATGCTTTATTTTACACCCATGACCCATTCGGTTAAAACAATTTTTTTTATTAAATTAAGTCTAAGGTCAGTCCTAATATTGCTACCTCAAAGTTGCAGGTTTTAATAAAATTGAGTAAAGGTCTTAGTAGATAATTTATACTTGTTTCACGAATTTCGTCATCAATTGCCTTACCTTTGATGAGTGCAAACCTTCGTGAAACGAAGTATATCTTTTATTTGATGGTGCGAAAATCGTGTAACACTTGTATTTACATAATTCAACAATTATTGACCTATCACAACCAGCCTTCAAGTGTCTTTTTGACGTCTTTGAAAAGCAAAAATGTCTCTTTACAAGATACTATCAGCCGGCAAAAACATCCTTAAATCAAACATTATTAATTGTTGTCGAGCAAGAACACTTACGGTAAATGTGGATCAACTTTACGACAACAAAGTTTACAAGTTACATCTATTGGAAGAGGGGCCTTCACATACTGCAGAGGTATTTAAGAAAGACGCCCTGCATTACTTAGAACAAATGGATTTAGTTCGCAGAGTGGAACAAGCCCTTGCTCAAGGTTACAGGGAGAAGAAAATCAGAGGGTATGTAAAGAGTCTAAAGTTTATAAAATTATACGGCGCGAGTATCTAACTTGAAATAAATTCAATAACTCAAAGACAACTTATGGTAATTATTTACTTATCGGGCCCACGGCTGATTTTATTAAAATTTGGGGTAATTATTGCATATACGGTTTTCTCCCGTTTTTGGATTTTTTTGAAAAATTTTTATATAGTCATATTCTAATGTCCTCAGGGATTGCAAATATACTACCGGAGAAGAGAAATTATGTGTTTTAATATATTTTTTTAATTAAACAAACTTACGGGACCTTGGAGCGAATAGGGGGCGGGGTAAAAAACAGCACACTGTAACATGCTACACATGATATATCCATTTTAAAATCCTTTAATTAACGGTTTCAGGTGAAATTTGCCTTAAAAATATAATGATGATTGTTTATTTTTGGAATAATTTGCATCTTACATTGTAGCGAAATGTTGTCATAATATTGAAATGACGGCCAGGGGGCGTGTTCGGATTATGCATAGCTAAGCGGTGTTGCCACTATTCTAATGTAACGTGGTATTCTTGACAATTTTTTTCTGGAATTGTTTGGTATTTTTCTGAAAAGTTTTGCATATTCTGGATATTTCTGCGATGCTATAACTTGCTTGCTTTAACTTTGTACATCTAATTTTAAAAATGACTTATCTGTTTAATTGTATATTGTATATTTTATTATAGGTATTATAAATATGGCTTTGTCTACGATATTTTTGTGTCATTTGACAATAAAGCTATTTTTTGACTTTGACTTTGACTTTATAAATATGATGACACAGTTAGCGGTGCATTAATATTATCGAAGCAAAAATGCCTTGCGAAAACTGTGTTTATTCCATAAGGGAATTCATTCAGATTTTAAGTGATAGAAGACGTGTCGTCGACTTTCTGGTGGAACATGGAGTAATAAACAGAAATGTTCAATGTAACACCTGTGCGAGTAGACTAGACATAAACATTAATAGTCTATTATATACCTGTTCAAAAAAATATACGATTCAAAAAATGGTTAAAAAATGTATAACAAAGAAAAATGGAAAAAAGGGAACATGGTTTGAAAAGTCTAAATTGTCAATAGAGGATGTGATGTATTTCACTGTTCTTTGGTTAAGGCTTCCATATCCGCGTCAAAAGTTTATAATGAGGGAACTTAAATGTTGTGACAGAACAGTTGTGGATTGGTCATCTTATTGCCGGGAAGTCTGTTTACAATGGAGCCTGGGCCATTCTCAAAGACTAGGTGGTCCTTGGGAAGGTTGTAGAAATCGATGAAGCAAATTCGGCAAGCTATAATAGGGGACGTCGAATAGAAGGGCAATGGGTGTTTGGAGGGTTTGAACGAGATTCGAAAAAAATATTTTTGGTACCTGTTTCGGATCGAAGTGCTGAAACTTTACTTCGGGTTATTCAGGAATGGATTTTACCAAATACAACAGTAGTATCCGATTGTTGGAAGAGTTATGACACTTTAAATAACGAGGGGTTTCAGCACTTTTCTATCAATCATTCAGTAAATTATGTGGATCCAAATGACCCAACTATTCATACTCAGAATATAGAGCGAACGTGGAGGGACATCACTTTGTTGGATACCTTGCCGAATTTTTGTTTAAAAGATCGATTACTGACGACGGTGACATACATCAGTTATTTCTAGAAATTTCAAGACTGTATCCACCAAATCCTTAGCTTAAGTTTGTTTATTTACATAAAGTTATTTTTTTTTCGTTGGTTTCTTTACATTCGGTTACGCGTTACTGTTGTTTTAATTTTATTGTAAAATATTTCAAAATAAAATAAATTAGTTTTATTGATCATTATGGAGTTTTTTTTCGTTCTTTTACCTTCTTTTTTAAAATAAAGGTACGTCTGAAATATAATTGAGTAAAATAAAAAGCGCTTTGAACCAGAACTAACCATGGCCGACCTTTTAGACAAATTCAAAAACTCTACTAGTCGGTCATGGTTAGTTCTGGTTAGCAAAGCAGCTTTTTATTTCGTTCTTTTACCTTCTTTTTAAAATAAAGGACGTCTGAAATATAATTGAGTAAAAGTAACCGAACTAACATGGACCTTGAAAATTCAAACTCTTATGCTATGGTTATTCTGTTAGCAAAGCAGCTTTATTTGCTACTCCAAATGGCTCTGAATATTTAAAAGCCTTTGAATCAGGGCAAATTCAAAAACTCTTACTAGTCGGTCATGGTTAGTTCTGGTTAGCAAAGCAGCTTTTATTTACCCCAATTATATTTCAGACAGAATGTCAAAAAATTTGATGGCTCAAATTGATTCAGTCTGGCAGCACTGTGAACCCCTAAGATTGTTTTTTCCTAAAATTAAAAAATACACAATTTTTTGTTTGTGCGCACGTAAATTTAATTCCTAATAAATAACAGAAGGTGTGTATAACAAAAATTAACCATTTAATAATAAAATAGCAGAAAACCGTTTTGTAAACAATTACCAAAATAAAAATATGTTTATTTCTAGGTTAGTTGTGGTTAGTTGTCGTTAGGTTTCCTTTACATTATTTCTCCTTCCTCCCAAAGTTTTTCAATAAAGAATTGTTATAAAAATCTAATTCCATTTTTCCAGATTAAAAAACTGGCAACATTGCTTTTTGATAATTCTGGCAATTAACAGAGCGCTTTAGTTAAGACATACGTGAACAACTTACTTTTATTTAATAGAAAGAGATAGATACATACTACATGAAAGTATGATAATCCCATTGAATAAAGATAAAATTTAATGGATGATCAATCTATTAGATTTATTTCTAACCTTTATTTTCTTTTATTTAACTTAAAAGGTGTTTTTCACGATTTTCTGCGTATTTTTTCAATGGATTTCTGTTTGTGTGTGTCATGTTTTAGTGAATAATTATCAATCTATACGTTTTTACCCCGCCCAGCACCCCTATTCGCTCCAAGGTCCCGTAAGTTTGTTTAATTAAAAAAATATATTAAAACACATAATTTCTCTTCTCCGGTAGTATATTTGCAATCCCTGAGGACATTAGAATATGACTATATAAAAATTTTTCAAAAAAATCCAAAAACGGGAGAAAACCGTATATGCAATTTGGTGTACTGGGGTTTTCGGGGCGCTAATCACGAATCTGAAGTAAAATTTTGTCAGAAGCTTTTACTTTTTAGGTTATAACAGTCTACTCGGACCTAACCCCAAAAAATGCACAACTTCCAAAATCCCTCCTTCTTGACCCTGGTCACAGAACTGAATGATTTTATGGTGGAACACCTTTTATTTAACAGGATAAACCTATTTCCCCGATTATTTACTCATTAGTTTTACTAAGAAAAACATTTAAAAATTGTATTTTTATGTTTAAAAACAATCAACGAAATTGTCTAAGGATTTTAAGACAGATGAGTTGGTGAAACTAAAAGGCGTTATATTTGTTAATTGTTTTACCAGCATTTAATGTAAACAAAAACTAACAGATTAACTCAAGTAAAAACATTATTTTAATCGTTTGTAAAGATGCCTCATGATAAGGGTACATTAGGACTCCTGCAGTTATACAGGGTGAGTCGGGAGGAACGCGCACCAAACTCCAGGTGAGTATTGTACACGTGCAAATAATTTTAAAAAACTCATATGTTCTTATCTAATATTCATTTGTTTTCAAATTATAGCGCAATTAAAGTGTTTTAAATAGTTTACCGCTTCTTATCACAAATGCTCTAGGTACCGATTGTTTGGTCCCTTTTGTTGTTCTGACATGTTTTAGTCCCAGTGTCAATGTGTTTAACGCGTTTATTTTCGGATTTGTACGATTAAAGTCTTATAAAATGCCACGCTATATTTTAACAACAACAATTTAACAATTTAAAACAAATGGGGAACGATACGAACATATGGGTTTTTTTAAATTATTTTTACGTGTACAATACATACCTAGAGTTGGGTGCTTTCCTCCCGACTCACCCTGTATTGAAAGGTGTTCTTATTTAGAAGTTAAGTATTAATACGAATAAGCCAGGGGCGCATTTTTATGAATTTGGATTTGTTGATGAGGCATATATTAAATGGGTAATTGAAAACATTCTTCTTTTAAGATACATACAAAATAAATGCAATTAATGTAAACTCCATTTTCATTTTTTTCCGACCACTTCTGGTTTTTGAGTTATGAGGCATCCAAGTGGACCAACCTTTAAATTGACCACTTCCGATCATTTCACCTTCTTGAATCTGATTACCATCAAATGGCAACGTACACTGATTGGGCACTAACATATATTAAACAAATACACTAATATTTAAAATATTTTATTGCTTATTTTTAGTTAAAAACATCTCAAAATCCGGTTTTTTATTTTTTAGAACTTAAGTGGGGGTATAGTTTGTTCGGTTAAAAAAAGGTGTATTTTTAAGAATTTTTTTAGAACATATTGTTCTTATAGATTTATTTTGAAAATAGATGTATTCTAATACAACATTTACAGAATATTTAAAGAAATTGGTACAAAAATATAAAGAAATAACGGATGTATTGCAATTCTCCGCTGGTGCCTCGACCGCGATTCACTGGATTATTTAAAATAAAAATAAAATTCTTTTAATTGGTTAATTATTTCTTCCTTAATTAACGCCGAGTTATTTTTTATTGTAATTTTTTTTTCACTATTTTGAGGATAAAATGTCCATTTTTTGACAATAAAATCGACCTATTTGTTGTTGTAAAATTAATACTAATTGAAAAAAAAAAACTCGATGTCACTTTATAGTTATTTGTTTGTAGAATGTGTGTACAAATTTTTAAAACGATCGGTTTAGTAGTTTTTTTGAAATGGTGATCACCGACTTAAAAAAATATATGTTTGGGAAAATCGATTTAAAGTTTTGTACGCTGCACTGCGTGGAGCAACGGTCATTAAACATATCATAAATCCGTCAATTTTGCTCCAAATGACCTTACAATTTAATACAATGTTATTATGATATTATACATTTACTTTATTAAATTAAAAAAAAAAAGTTAAGGAAAAAAAAGTTTTAAACCTTACCCTCCGTCCCTTAATTGTTAATTAGGCAACCACCTATACGTTATCTATACTGACAATGAAAAAAAACTAGATAAATTTAAGGTGCAAAATTAGACAATAAATTATTATGAATTTTGATGTTTTTGTTTAATATATAATGCCTAATTAGTGTATGTTCCCATTTGATGGTAATCGCTTTTAAAAAGGGAGAATTTTGGGGTTGGTTTTGGTTAGCATTTGGAGGCCCCATAACCAGAAGTTACCAAAAAAATAAACTGATTTTAGATTCGTGATCAGCGCCCCAAAAAACCCCGTATGGAAAAAATTATATCAAAGTCGGCGTCATGTCCGATCAGTAAAGACTTTAGTATTTTTAGTCGCCTTTTCTTTAAAGAAAGAAATATTCACTAATCCCAAAATTTGATATATGATGTTACTAATATTTTTTTTCAATTAAAACTCAAGTTTTTAGAAAAGCATTTTTAAAGATAATAATATAATATTAAGTTTTACATAACTAAAAATCTTAGATTTTTCTTTCGCTTTTTTATAAAGTATTAAAAAAATACTTAAAAAATAACTCACATTTTACTCATATTGATTTTGTTTTTTTGATAAATGCTTGAAATTTGTAATAAGGGGTTTTAACACTCGAATCGATTCCACATATCCAAATTTCGGAATTCAAACATATGTTTCAAACTTTTTATAACACACTTTGTATATTCTAAAGTCACACTAGATAACGTAAAATGTCATTTGGAACAAAAAATATACCATGAATTTTTTGACATCGGCATTGTAAACGATCATAACAGAATAAAAGCTGTCAAATTTAACATTTAGATCCCGATATCAAAAAATTTTATATTCTGACGTATCATAATGACATTCTTATGGATTTCAGTTTTAGTGTCAAAATGTCTTTCTTTATTAGAATAAGTACTATAACGATTTTATTAGTACTATAATGAAAAAGATATCTAGGTATACTAGGCAAATATATGAAAAATTTACTTAAAACACAAAATTAAACAATTCAAATTAAACACTACATTATTGAAATTTGTTAAATTAATGTTAGACATATGGCCCCAGTATTCTGGTTGTTAATTTGTACATTTTCGGCCTCTTGTGCAGAGAAATTAATCGGTAAAACAACCAATGATGATTTTTCTCCAAGAATGTATACCCAAATTCTTGTTTTATTTCCGCGTGAGTTTATTATATATCCTTTAGCAACTGTGCCACTTTTCCAGCCACCATAACGTTTAACAATGTGAAGATCAACTCCGGAATCTGCCAGCAAAAAAGTCAAAGACCTTCGGAAACAGTGACCAGTGTATTCGGCAGAATATGGAAACTTTAAAAAGAAAGCAATTGTCGTGCGCATATTTCCAATTGTATGAATACCCACTGGCTGCTTTGTACATTTGGTGTTTCTAAAGGACGAATAAAACGAGAATTTTCGGCATCGCTTATGGTGCCAATCACGTACAGGCGGACTGCAGTCTATGAACTGACATATCTGATTTGCAGAGCAGGACTGCGACGTTCAGTGAAACTGAAACGATGCGGCCTGCAGGCCACGGCCTGACAGTCCTAGAACTAGAGGCAGCCTCATTATTTGCCATACACACACAGTCCGTCGCAAAATTTTCACAGTCCAGAAAATAGGTTTTGTTTCGCAAAAGAATAATAAACATAAATATTTTACGAAAAAAGAAACTAGCTTTGTTTCTTTTAATTTTCTTATTAACTAATGAACGCGGAAAAAATCGCAAACGTTTTTGGATGATAGAATGGTTACAGGATCGAGAAAAATTATTACATATGAAACTTGTAAAACGGTTAAAATATACCAGCAGTGGGAATTTCAAAAATTATCTTAGAATGAACGAGGCTTGTTTTAAGAAGTTATTGACATTAGTAAAACCGTACATAAAACGAAAGGACACAGTAATGAGAAAAGCAATTAGTGCTGTAAAAAGGTTAATGCTGACCTTGCGATATCTAGCAACATTTACAAAGCTTTGGAAATAAATATCTTAAGGACCGGCATCGTCATCCGTAAAATCCGTAAAGTCATCTTCATTTGAAACTGTCTGTCTGGGTTATTCCTGCGATGCAGTAAAAAGTAGCAATTTATAGTACCAAAGAGTTGGCTCATAAATGTCTTCTGTCGACGATCCACTTTTTTTTATTTTAAAACTTTTTTATACTCCCTCCTAAAGGCTCTTCTATTATTATTAATTTTAGTTTTTTGACTGTATCAATTGAAGCATTTTTGTCTACGGTTTTGCAGTAATTTATTAATTTTTCATAAACTTTTGCCTTTTCTTTTCGATTTGAGTAATGTTTTGACTTTATATTCCATAAACTTGGTAATTGTCGATAAATATTAATTAAACCAGTAATAAATGATGGCTGATTTAACGCCAAATTACACATTTTTACCACAACTCTATACACAAATTTAAAAGCAATAAAAGTCTCTGTCGTACGATCAGAACTGACGATTATTCACTACACACGCGCAGTTTCTTCGCAGTTTAGGTGAACTGCAGGCACAGACCTGCAGGTCACCTAAACTGCGAAGGAACTGCGCGTGTATAGTGAATAATCGTCAGTTCTGATCGTACGACAGAGACTTTTATTGCTTTTAAATTGGTAAAATGTAAACTAAAGTCTAGATCGCGCACCATTCGGGACTGCAATCCGACTGTACGTGAATGGGCACCATTAGTCTCATTGATGGATAGGTACGAACCAATTGTACCATAATTACTTCTTCGACATCGCCAGGCATTACAAAGGATTCTTGGGAAACATTAGTTTTTGTACTAGGTATTACAGTTTTAATAACAGTCCCTTTATCGTGTAGATCTTCCATTCGCAGGTTTTTTAGCTCCTTCCTTCGGCATGCTCCATTTATACCTATTATCATTGACACTTTCAATAGCACATATTTTTCATTATTAGCCTCTTGTAAAAACTGTGCAATATTTTCTTTAGTCAAAATTCTGGACTTTTTAGGTTTGTAAAAATCGGAGTTTTGTTTTAAAAACGCAATTAGGTGACAAACCTATCTATGTCAATATTTTTTTTAATTAACAAAGTACTTGGTAATATCGAGTAATAAGTCCATAAACTTGAAAACTTTTCGTCACTGATTTATCTTTAAAATAAGCCAAAAGTACCTTTTCCTTCGCAATATTCTCAACATTTTCCTTGTGACACCAACTTTAATAATTGGCATAGGTTTTTTTCGTATACGCTTTTAGGCTTTTTGGGCATTAATCCAGCAACTGCATAATTAGCAAAAATTTTAATTTCTGGGGGTAAATCATTCATTTTACAAAGCTTGATAAATTTTTTAAGAAATTTAACTTTGACAATGACATGAGAATACAAGTTAACAATTTCGCTGTTACCTTAGGTTGCTACGCACATTACTGAAATAAAGCTACGTTTACATTACGTACTCAAATGCAAAAAGAAATCGTCGAAATATAAAATTTTGTTAGAAATTTGCATTATAAACAATCATTATATTACGGCTAGTATCATAATAATCGGTATTATGATCTTTATATTATAGCCCATTATAGGACCTAGTGTGACTTTTGAATATACAAGATGTGTCATTTCGGAATTTGAACGTGCGAGATTGATTTGCGAGGGTTAAATACCCCTTACCTTAAATTTTTAGGTAAGTTAAGTTTTTTTTCTAGATTTCTACATCTGTATGTGGGCCAGGAAGCAGTAGCTGTTGGAATTCATGCAGTTATGAGGCCTCAAGATACCGTCATTACATCATACCGATGTCACGCATGGGCAACTTTAAAATGCGAGAGTATTCCCTCCATTATAGCTGAGTTATATGGTACAAAATAGGTTTTTACTACATTCCAAGTTGGTGGATTATGCATTTTAAAATATTTGTCAAAAATGTTTCCAACTTTTTTTATGGGTACTTTTCTGTAAGCTGAGCAACTCGCTGTCCCAGGCCGATATTATATGAAAAATATAGTTCATTTTATAATTGTTACTTAAGTTAAAAAGATAATTACCTAATTTACCGGGGCTCATCGTACAACATCCAATAAAATAAAGTGTATTACATCAAAAACGTTTTATAATGCTCAAAGAACAGTCCCCTGCATGTCCCCAAAAACAGTCTTCTGGTAAAAAAGTGTTTATCTCACAAATATCATTTAAAAAAAATCATACTTATAATATTTGAAATCTAATAAACTTTTTACTCACAATATCAGAGAAATCTATTTTTTAATTAAATAATGCATCCAAAAATACTAATGTTTATTTTGTCTTTAATTTTACGCACAGTCCCCTGGCTTTTATTTAAATTTTTCGTATACTTTAAAAATTATTATTCTATGAAAAAAACCAACTAGGGGACTGTTTGTTGGGACAAAAATACGCTTAAAGTTGCCCAGTTTACAGAAAAATGTCCATATATTCGCTATCGTTATTTGCCGCACGCTTATAGAAAAAAATTATAACAACAGTATTATTTTTATTTCGATTATATTTTTTAACAGGATTTTCCTCTGGTGTATGCCGAGGAAAAGGAGGATCCATGCACATCTATGGTCCACAGTTTTTTGGAGGCAATGGTATAGTTGGTGGCCACGTACCATTAGGTACTGGAATTGGATTTAAACACAAATACACAAATGATAATGCAATTTCGGTAACTCTTTATGGAGATGGCGCAGCGAATCAGGGTCAGGTATGTTTCATGAAAGAACAACATTTTTCTACGGATGTATCGTCGGACCATGGTAATGCATCGTTACTATTTTTATTTCAATTTTAATATAATTTTAGGTTTTTGAAGCCTTTAATTTAGCAAAATTAAAGATGATACCGGTCTTGTTTGTGGTGGAAAACAATTATTACGGGATGGGTACAAGAAGCGACAGGGCTGCTGCCAATACTGAATACTTCAGGGCAAGTAGTTTTATACCAGGCATACGAGCAAGTGGAATGGATATATTGAGTGTGATTGAAACAACCAAATACTGTTTTAAGCATATTTTGGATGGAAAAGGACCTATTATTTTAGAATTGATGACATATAGGCAAGTTTGGACCTTTAAATATTTACATCTCAGATAAAAAAAAAAAAACAAATATTGTTTTAACACAAGTTTTAATATAAATTTATCACGTAAAATTCTATATAACTTCCAAAAATATCCTTAATTGGTTATAAAAACATTTATATAATATGTCAAACGTATCCATTAATTATTATTGTTGTTTATAATGGGTACCCAAATAGCAATTACGAACAGAACAGTATATACAGGGTGGCCCACCACATTCGCCTCGGTTTTTCTACGAGAAATGAAAAGAGTTGGAAAAAAACTTTTAGCACAGTCATATGTTGGTCTGTGGGGAGCATATTTTAAAATTATTTTGAAATATACAGGGTGACTCAAAAAAGAAGTACAGGGTTTTCCCGTATAATTGCGCACCCCTTTAAAATCTTTATTTTTATAGATAGAAAAAAATAGTTTATATGAAAAGTTGCAGGCTTTTTCATGAAGATTTTCATGGTGTAAGATAGAAAAACAAATGATAATCGAAAAATTAACAAATCACTATCAACTTCGTTATTTTAAATGGAACACCCTGTATATGATTGAAAATTCAAATTTTGCTAATCTTCCTCTTTTCAAATATATATAACTTATCGATGTTCGGATAAACGAGTTGCAAGTTATTTGAATTTAAAATATGTTCTTATAAGCCATAGTTAGCCATGGATACAACACAAAGTTTCGCAAAGTTAAGTCGTTAATTACAGCTAAGTAAAATATAAATATTTGACAGTCAAAAAACAAGTTATTGTTATAATTCCTATACCTAAAACTGACCGTTTCTGAGAAATTTAGAGAAATTAAAAAATACAGACCATATTTTAAAAATTGTTTACTCCCTGTAACATATAAGGAGCTGCTCGTAATTAAATTTACTGCTTAGCTTAAGGGTTAAGTTAACTATTACATAAAAGTTTTACCTTAATATTATACGGAGTGGTGAAAAAAATTGCCTCAAAATTTGGACATACATTTTATTAAATAGCTTCCTAAAGTTAAATGGAACACCCTATATTTAGTGGCCTATTTTGACGCAGAACTACATTCCTTTTTAAACTATATTAGAGTTTTCGATACCTATCTCTTTTACTTTTTATGCAAAAGACGTTTTTATATTTGACTTATGAATAATTTCTTTTTCTTAAAAATGAAACACTCTGTACTGTAATTAAAAATCCTTTTTATTAAGGTCCACATAGATTCGCTATAAGCACAAGTTTAAATTTTTAAAAATAAGATGTATCAGAAGCAAAATGCAGGCAAAAGTAAAACCTCCAATTTATTGCCATTTCCAAAATATTAAAGTATTCTTTAAAATACGAATCAAAATATAGTAAAAGGCACACCTATCTTAATTATTGTTGAAACGAAATCTGTTAAAATGCCCTTGTTTCTTAGCAAATGTATTGGACTTTATGGTAAATTAAATCTCAAAATAATATTAAAATGGGGTCAATAAAAACATACATTTCAATATGACTATCACCAAAGGTACGATTATATTTATATTTTTTCAATAATAGTAGGCCTTGACCTAAATGACGCTAATTATTATTTGCAAACAAAAATATTTGACAGTGACACTTGCTAATCAAACGATTATCATTGATTAAGCTACGAGTAGTTTAAAATTATAATCGTTTTGAATGATTGTTACATTTTAATGAAATGATTTTGGTAATCGGTGAGTGTCAAGAAATATGTTTATTTGCATCAAAAGTATATGCCCAAAGGTATTCTAACAGACGTCATCCTATTCAGTACAGAGTGTTCCATTTTTAAGATAAAGAAATTATTCATAAGTCAAATATCAAAAAGTCTTTTGCATAAAAAGCAGAAGAGATAGGTATAGGAAACCCTTATATAGTTTTAAAGGGAATCTAGTTCTGCGTCAAAATAGGTTACTAAATATAGGGTGTTCCAGTTAACTTTAGGAAGTTATTTAATAAAAAGTATGTCCAAACTTTGAGGCAATTTTTTTCACCACTCTGTATATTGTAATATTTTATGTAAT
>JAHBCN010008231.1:39801-52416 GCA_019359885.1 Listronotus oregonensis
GAAAAACAAATTTGAATTTTCAATCATATACATTTTCCATTTAAAATAACAAAGTTATAGTGTTTTTGTTAATTTTGATCATATTTGTTTTTCTATCTTAAAAAAATTTCATGAAAAACCCAACCTAAAATTTTTTTTCTACCCAAAAAAAAAGATTTTAAAGGGGGTGCAATTTACGGGAAAAAATATCAAATTTTTTTTCATGGAACCCCCCATATTTTTTTTTTTTTAGATACTTAGCCCAAAAAAGGGTGAAATTTTAAATTCCTATCCCTAAAAGGTTTTCTGAAAAATTTTTTGGAAAAAAAATACAGAATTTTTTAAAAATTTTTCCCCCTTTAAATATAAGGACTGTTTAAATTTAAAATTTACTGTACAAAGGTTTAAATTAACTATTACATAAAATTTTTTCCCTTAATTTATCAATTGGGGAAAAAATTCCCTCAAATTTTGGGGAAAAATTTTATTAAATAGTTTCCCAAAAGTTAAATGGAAACCCCTATATTTAGTGGTTTATTTTGACGCAGAACTAGATTTTTTTAAAACCATTTTAGGGTTTCCTATACCTATCTCTTTTACTTTTTTGCAAAAGACGTTTTTATTTTGACTTATGAATATTTTTTTTCCCTTAAAAATGGAACACTCTGTACTGTAATTAAAAATCCTTTTTATTAAGGTCCAGAATTCCTAAAAGCACAAGTTTAAATTTTTAAAAATAAGTGTATCGGAAAATGCAGGCAAAAGAAAAACCTCCAATTTATTCCATTTCAAAAATTTTAAAAACATTTTTAAAATACGAATCAAAATATAGAAAAGGTACACTATCTTAATTATTGTTGAAACGAAATCTGTTAAAATGCCTTGTTTCTTAGCAAATGTATTGGACTTTATGGAAAATTAAATTCAAAATAATTTTAAAAATGGGGTAATAAAAACATACATTCAATATGACTATCACCAAAGGTACGATTATATTTATATTTTTTCATTAATAGTAGGCTTTGACCTAAATGACGCTAATTATTATTTGCAAACAAAAATATTTGACAGTGACACTTGCTAATCAAACGATTATCATTGACTAAGTACGAGTAGTTTAAAATTATAACCGTTTTGAATGATTGTTACATTTAATTAGTTAAAATAAGGAAGATGAAATGATTTTTGTAATCGGTGAGTGTCAAGAAATATGTTTATTTGCATCAAAAGTATATCCCCAAAAAGGTATTCTAACAGCGTCATCCTATTCAGTACAGAGTGTTCAATTTTTAAGATAAAGAAATTATTCATAAGTCAAATATCAAAACGTCTTTTGCATAAAAAGCAGAAGACATAGGTATAGGAAACCCTTATATAGTTTTAAAGGAATCTAGTTCTGCGTCAAAATAGGTCACTAAATATAGGGTGTTCCAGTTAACTTTAGGAAGTTATTTAATAAAAAGTATGTCCAAACTTTGAGGCATTTTTTTCACCACTCTGTATAATATTAAATTTAAAATTTTATGTAATAGTTAACATAAATCCTGCTAAGCAGTAAATTTAATTACTAGCAGCTCCTTATATGTTACAGGGTGTAAACAATTTTTAAAATATGGTCTGAATTTTTTAATTTTCTAAATTTCTCAGAAACGGTCAGATTTAGGTATAGGAATTTTAACAATAACCTTTTTTGGTCTATAGTAGCTAAAAAAAAAAAAAAAATGGGTGTTCCATAAGAAAAATATAACTTTGATATGCACTTCTTTTTTGGGTTACCCTGTATAATATTATATATAATATATATATATATATATATATATATATATATATATATATATATATATATATATATATATATATATATATATATATATATATATATATATATTTATTTAAAGAAACTCTTGTAAGACTGAGTTGAGCGAGGATGTCCGCAAGGGAGTTCTGTCCCCACTGCTATGGAACCTTACACGACCTACTAAATGTCCTTCAACTTGAAGGGCACCAAACATAGGGATACGCAGAGGATCTTGTCATTATGGCCCAAGAAAAATTTAACAACACTGTTGGGGATAAAATGCAACAGGCCCTACACGCAGTTATCAAATTGATGAGAAAGGAGGGACTAAACATAAACCCTTTTAAATCAGTCAAAGTTGCCTTAGAGCTTAGGACCCTTGACTCTACAAGGTGAAACAATCAAGATTGTGGGAGAGGTAAAATATTTGTGTGTCATCCTGGACTCTAAACTTACCTGGAACCAACATCTTCAGAAAATAAGAAAGCGGAGATGACTGTTATGTTAATTAGACGCGCTTATGGTAAAACATGGGACCTTAAACCAAACATGGTTTATTGGGTATACATCATGGTGGTAAGGCCTATGATAACATACACATCACTGGCATGGTGGACAAAAATGCTACAAAGAACTGCTGTTACAGAACAGGCCAAGGTACAAAGACTTGCTTGCTTAGCTATAACAGGAGCATGTAAAACAAGCCCAACAGCAGCCACAGAGTGTCTCTTAGACCTTCCACCACTTAACCTCATAGTGATGGGAAAGGCAAGAATGAGCTACTTTCGACAGCAACAGAAACCATAACTGGTGTCTTCCCTAGTTTGGGACACAACAACAAAAAAAAGTCAAAAAGGGTTTGGGGGCAACATCCTGGACGATAGAACAGACCAGATGATTCCCCAATACTCATTTAACAAAAATTTTGAGGTAAAAATTCCAGATCAAAGTGAGTGGCAGCAACCCGATTTACCCGGCACGATTGGAGACATTATCTGGTATACGGATGGTTCCAAAACCGAGCAGGGAACTGGAGCGGACGTGTACAGTGAAATAAGGAATTTACCATTCTCCATTCCACAAGGAACACACAGTTTTGTATTTCAAACGGAATTATATGCTTTACTGCACTGTCCAAAAAAGAAATAACAGGAGGGCTTATAAAAACAAGCGGATCTGCATAATAACAGACAGCCAAGCGTCACTGGGGGCACTAGTAAACCTCAAGGTAACGTCCAAGCTAACATGGGAAGGCCAAAAAGGACTAGAAGTCATGGGAGAACGCATCAGAGTAACTGTCTTGTGGGTACCAGGACATTCGGGAATAGAAGGAAACGAAAAAGCGGATGAGCTTGCGAGACAGGAATCATTCACACCATACTTTGGACCAGAACCTGCCCTTGGAGTGACCAAAACCACAGCACGAAGGCAAACCAGGGAATGGATCCGAAACAAACACGAGGAATACTGGGGAAGCATCAGTAGAATTAGACATGGAAAAAGCTTCATAAGGGGCTCATCTAAAAGAACGAAGGAAGAGCTACTCAGACAAAGTAGAAAAAGACTTCGCATAACAGTGGGGTTGCTAACAGGATACGATAACCTCAGAGGACACCTACACAAGATAGGCTTATACAATGGGGACCCAAGTTGTAGATTGTCGACGAGGGGAAAGAAACAACCTACCTAATCTTAGGTTATCGTGCCCTGTTAGCAGCCCTACTGTTATGCGAAGTCTTTTCCTATATTGTCTAAGTAGTTCTTTCTTCGTTTTTTTGGATAAGCCCCTTATAAAGCCTTTTTCATGTCTTATTCTACTAAGGATTCCCCAGTATTTCTCGTGTTTGTTTCGGATCCATTCCCTGGTTTCCCCCCTTGCTGTGATTTTGGTCAATTTGAAGGGCAGGTTCAAGTCCAAAGTAGGTGTGAATGATCCCTCTCTTGCTAGCTCATCCGCTTTTTCGTTGCCTTCTATTCCCGAAAGTTCCTGGTACCCACAGGAGGGTTACCCTGTTGCTTTCTCCCAGGACTTCCACTACTTTAAACTAACCAAAACTGCCCCGTTCTTTACTTAAAACATTTACTTTACTTAAACAGTGTCCTTTTATCTACTTAAAATATGATAATTTTATCTTAGATATTGGGGTCATTCGATGTCTGATCCTGGTACAAGCTATCGCCCCAGGGAGGAAATTCAAGAAGTTAGGGAAAAAAAGGACTGTATTCAGCACCTGAAGAAGTTGATATTGGACAGTAACCTAGCAACAGAAGCAGAAGTCAAAGCAGTTGAGGTAAATAACAAATATTTAAAAGATATGTTGTACAACCTTTGGAATCGTAGTATACCAAACCACATACATATCCAGTAAAAATATTTATGTTAGAAGAATATCTTATATAAATATTTAGGAAGACTGTAAGCAAAATTGGAATTCGTCACCAATACTACAGTCACTGAAGGGTATTACCTCCGAATTCTTTGAACTTTTATCGATTTCCGTAAAAAATTGTGAGTAAACCCGACTTTACTCTAATAATAACATAAATGCAATATGAATTAATCCACAAAAACAGTGGCTGCAAAAATGTTGTGTTAATTCAATATGGCGGACAATGCAACAGCTGATTTTTTGAGATACAGGTTATACCATGCATTAAAAAAGGTTAAAAACTTGATGTTATATTATCTCAAATAAGATAGTGGGTTCAAAACTTAGTTAAAAATACGTTCTGATAAAAAATGTTGTTTTTTCTAATAAATACCCTTGTTTTCAACTTTAAATTAATGTATTTTTGAAAATAAATTACCTAGCAGAATGGTTAATACTCATTAAATTGATTTTTCACATAATTTTTTTAAATAAAACACTCATTTTTAAATAAAACACTTTTATTTTAACAAATAAAGCTTGAACTACCATGACAATTTGATAAACTAATATACCTCATCACCATTATTGTCATCGTCAGAATCCTCATTATTCAAATTAATAATGAGTGGTTCAACGATGACGTCTTAAATTTTTTCTCGGCTCCACCAATTTTTAATAAGTTCATCGGTATGAGCCACTGATTTTCTCAAATATTCTTCACTTATTTGGTCCAGCGCACATTCCCACACCATTTGCACTTCACTGTTTTTTAATCCACCCCCAACCCTATTGTCATATTCCGTTTTGCGCCTGTCCATATTAGCTCAATTGCATTGAACTGGCAATGATACGTTGGCAGGCGCAAAACTTCGTGACTATTTCGCCTTAATGTTAGATCCACTGCATACTCCTTTGGTCGTTGAAATTTCCTCGCAAGTTCCAGAAGTTTCGTTTTTAGCATATTTGGCAAAGGATGTTCTGTTTGGAGCCATTCAAAAATGTTGCTTTTCTTCCAAAGAGATGTTGGTTCTTTATTTATAAACCGGGAGTGAGAGGGAGCATTATCTAAAACTAATTTTAATTTTTATTAGTAAATTAATAAAAACCTTACATAATAAGAACCATAAACTATGAGAAGTAATCATTTGGTAATGCGTATGAGTAGAAAAGAATAATAAAAGTGTTTTCTCATTTTAAAAATTTTGAAGAAAAAAGGATATCAAATAAACCAGATTAAAAAGGTTTAAACAATACAGGGTGTTTTATTATTATTAAAAAAAGATTTAAAACGAGTTTCTCTACTTAAAAAATAAAAATAAAAGTTCCTATCAACCTATGTCCGGAAATGTTTCGTTTCAGTACCAGCGTGTTAAAGTTTTATTTTTATTTTTGTTTTTTCTGAACAATTTTTTGAAACTATGCCGATACTATAATTTATTTTGTAGTCATGAGGAGCATTGAATAGTGAAATCAAAAAATCAGATTTAAATAAAAGATTCATATTGAAATGAATACAGCTGATGATTATATCCCGAATGCAAAAGGTTCAAATCTGATGCATTGATTATTGTAAATCCAAATATTTCGAAAATGTTGGCTCGTAGCGACTGCTACTAGGAAACATTTTTTACATGAAGATGATATAGAAATGTATTTTTTGCTTAAAAATTTAATTCAAGCAAGCGTAAAAAAGTTATGACGCATCAAAAGTATAAAAAACCGTGTAGAGCGTGTAGGAGCGCCCCCTACAAGTGGGAGCCCTACTAATATTAAATTCGGATTTCACATGTCAAAAAACCCCAAATACAAATTTTAATTAAAATATCGGGGTATAATTTTAAAAACTATAAAGAAAAAACAAAATAAAAAGTAGAATGTTAACACCCTGTATCACATATTTAACCAGATTAAGTTAAATCTGTGCCTACATCTACGAAATAAAGCATTTCCGGACATAGGTTTATCGGAACATTTATTTTTATTTTTAAGTAAGGAAACCCTTGCTGAAATTATTCGCAATAATAATGAAACGCCCTGTTTAAAAGTTAATGTCTAGATACCTTTTTGGGTCTATATTTCGTGGCACTATGATTTTTTAAAATGGGAAACTATTAGCATTATTTGTTAACATCTCCTACATGATCCCAAAATTATGTTTTACATGCTTACCGGGTACCCTGTACATTACTCACCAATTAAAGACGGTTCTTCCAAATTTGGTATTAATCGTTCCTCAAGCCACTTTTCAAATAAACTGCTGTCCATATTACCGTGGTAGTCCAAGCTTTTGGTAGTTGACGAAAAAATCAAACTTGCTCCAGGTACAAAACCTTTTGAAGATCCGGCGTGCAAAATTATAAATCTTGTACCAGAGCCACAGCTCTTTTTTCTTTTTACACTTCTTGGTGAATCATCTTCCCACGATTTGCTTCCGCTTCCGTTTGAAAATATCCAGGTCTTATCCAAAAAACTGCATCCCCAATTTGTGAAGTGTGATTCTCCATATATTTTTTCAAAAATTGCAGGCGCTGACTAGCAATTTCTGGTTTCTCGCATGAGTATCTCCTATTACAGTCCTTCCTGTAGCGAAAACCTAAATTTTTCACTAATTTAGACAATGAATTTCGCCCAATATCCAAAACACTTAGTTCCTTCAAAACGTCTTTTAGAGATTTTAACGTTACAGGAAATTTCTTTGCATATAAATTATAAATTGCATCACGTACATCCATTTTCTGGGTTTCACGTAGATCCTCAGTTTTTGGCTTTTTTCGTTTACGTTTTTCAGCTTTCTTTGGCACTACATTTGCGTTTTTCTTCCGAATAATATTTCTAACAGCTAAGCTAGCTGTAGCTAATTCCTAAAGCTTCTGATACTTTCAGCAACCTATCTTCGGTGGTTATTGTCATATCATCGTGTCGGGTAAAATAGTTGGTAAGATTTATTATTATTTGCTTCGCTTGTGGATTTAAAAACTCAGAAAAACGTTTTTTGCTTTCCATATTTTTTCCAAAAACTTCAAAAGACTGACAACTAATTGACAACCAAATAACAATAATAATCATATTTTTTAGGAACTAAGAAAAATATTAAAACCATTGTTTGATTGCCACTGGAAAACAGCATGTTTCCTTCTTCATCTTATGTAAAGCTTATAAGTCCATCGTTTTTAACAAACGTTGGCAACTATTTGAACATGCATCACACATGAATGTTAGTAACAACAATTCGTAAGTTTGTCGAAGGTTGAGTCGTAGTTGTCTTTATTAGAGTAAACTTGACTATAGTTAAAGCATAACATCTTACCACAGTTAAGACATTTAGGTAGCTAAGGTATTTAGGCCTTCTCCCTTCATGGACTATCTCTTATTTTGCACTTCTAATACTCAAATAAAAATGTTGTGCATATTTACACATTTTGCTTGTGACCCATTTATTATCCTTGAAAGTCTGGTCGACCTTTTTAAATGTATACAATAAATTTCTATTTTGCTTTACACTATACAATAGATAGATAGATAGATTAATATTTATTTGTTTATTTGTATATTATTTTATAAAATAACCCTAGAACTAATGGCTGTAAGAAAAATATACCATCATGATATTTTACTAAAAATGTCTTTTAATTTGGGCATATGAAAATTAAGAATCCGATCAATGAAAAATATTAAATAAATATCCATAAAATATTTGTTTTCAAGAATCAATTTTTGTTCCTCTTATAGGAAATATGAAAAAAAAAAGATAAATTTAACAGATATAAAAATATTCCAAAGGACAGTTACGATTTTACCACAGCCCTACTTCACTTTAACAAGCCGTGAACAAGGAAATCTGGCAACTATGCCTTCAGATCTAGCGACACACGTTTGCTCAGCTGTTTAGTCATATGATTTACGTTGAATGACCTGTTTCTCTGTTGTGTTATTGTGAATAAATCAACTTTTTTGAAAGAAAATATTGTTAAGATAAAGACAAACCTGTAAAAGGGGCTTACTGTGTGAAATTTGTGAGTGACCGGGGAGTTTTTCCGCAGACATTGCGTAAAAACAAGAATATCTGCGGGTGAAAAGTGCCGGTGTTATAAAGTACTTAAAGTAAATTGCGGCAAATGAACTTGACATTTTGAGGTGGTGCTTTTTAAAAATAATTAAAATTGAAAGTGTATTTTAATGATTCGTGTTTGCTTTAATTTTGAAGGTATTTTTTTAGTTATTTTTTAAAAACAGTAACAAATATTAGCATTGGAAATTACCGTAAGTACGTAGGTATACATTTTTGGAATTTTGTTGTTCGTTTTGATTTTTGTTATTGCGTTGCATAGGTACTTGGTGCCTGCTTATTAGATACTATTTAGTTACTGTTATTATTATTATTATTTTCCTGGTAATCTCGGTATTTTCTCAATTTAATTAATTTACCATGCCAAGTCCTTGTTGTGTGCCTGGGTGCAAATCCAATTATAAACTTCTCTTGATGCAGGAGAACCAGCTGTATCTGTTTTCACCTTTCCAAAGGACGAAAACCTTAAAGCCCATTGGCTTAGGAATATTCCTAGACAGTCATGGTCACCCTCAAAATATTCTGTGGTTTGCGCTAACATTTTGTAGAAATTATTAGAGAGGATGATTATCGCTTGCCAGATGGGTCAATGCAAAAGGTACCTACCAAAACTAGACTAAAGTTAAATGCAGTGCCTAGTATTTTTCCAAATTTACCAAATTACTTTTCAAAAACAGTCCCTGTTTCCCGAAAAGTCCTGCTGAAAGCTTGGCATAAACTTGAAAACAATAATGGTCGCCTTACAAACGACACCTATTCTGCACTTTGCCATAGTACCTCGTTTTACTAGAAATAATTGACTATTCATTTTCAAAATTTGATTTGTCGTATATTTTACCAGGTAAATTTACTACTGAAAAGTTAGAAAAAAGATTTGGTAAATACAGACTTCTCGGAGGTTGTAATTACAATGTTAGCTTTAATGATATTTTAAATGCTGAGAAAAAAATAGACTCAAATATATTTAGAAGCGCTGCTGATGGTAATTTCTCTTAGCTGAGATAAAAAACGGGGAGACAGCTGTATCCAGGAAAATGATCTTGTTTGGGACAATACCTCAAAATAATTACACTGAAAAATTTTTGTTTTTACCTGAAACTGAATACCTAAATGAATATGAAATTGACAAATCGGTACAAATTTATATAGCCTGTTATGCTGCCCACAAAATTGTAAAAAAATATAATACTTAATTGTAACATCTGTGTTTCTTCTTGTTGAAAGTAAGGGAAGCCTAATTGACGACGAATACTTTGATTGTCTACAACGTGGCGGTTTAAAGGTTCCTACAGAAATTGTTAAAGACGTTCTGTTCCATATGTGCGCGATTTTTGAGAAAATTATTAATGACCCCGATACTGAGAGTGACTTCCTAAAAATGAAAAATCAAAAAGCTATCCTGTGTGATCTAACTAATTTAAGCACTGACAACATGAAGGCTTTAATGATTTATGCTCGCAATGTATTTGTGGTAACGAGAACAAAAATATGTTCATTATGATGTGCTCTATATTTTCAAACATTCTTTTAAATAATTATGTTAAAAAGAAATAACAAAAATGCCACAGAAAAATCGGAAAAAGGCTGAGTCAAAAAACAAAAAAAGGAAACTAGACACATTTAATAAATAAATAAACAAAACTAAAACTAAGTACAATTACTAACTAAATGTTAAATTACACTTGTTTCCTTTTACAACAGCATCATGTTCTTATGCCTTGACCTATGCACATAAATTAATTTGTTTTAGAGTTTAAATATTATATAAATATATTTATTTTTTCAATTATTATACTGATTTAATTATTTTAATGGAAATATCAATACTATTTACGCGATTTTTGAATTGAGCCTTAAATGAATTTAAAAATACGCGCCTCGATACCCGGATTACGCTCATCGCGCTCGAGGGAAACCGATCTGAATCTCTTGCCGGTTGCGGCGTTGCCAAGTGGTTGTTCACGGCTTGTAGTGAAGTAGGGCTGTGATTTTACTTATTATTATTTACTTATTAAAATTTACTCGGGGTAGATATCTACTCCGATTTGTAGTTCTAGGAATAATTATAAATAGGTAATACTCAAAAAATTTAAGATTTATTTACAGTAACTTTGGTGACCATAAACAAATATTATCAACATTATGCTTATATTATCATAATAATCATTCAAATAATGAAAAAATTACTTCGTATTTCCCGAAAATCCCGATCAGATGAAACGCTTAAATAAATTGGTATCGTTTACCCAAATAATCCCTGAAACTTTTTTGTCGGTTCGCGATCGGTGGAGACGCCGCACGGTGCCTTTGAAGCCAAAACATCAAAGGTTTATATGCAAGTAGCCTAACTTATATATTGTATATTTTTTAAACTATGGTTAAAGATTGGCTCAAGTAACAAAAATGACATAGCGGGGACTTGCGCTTTTACTCTGGGCTGGCGGCCACCCCTTCTCGGGGGCTTAAGTTTATTAAAAATAACCCCGGAAATTGATAAAGGGACCAATTCTAAACAACTTCTGTTTTATAATTTTTTTTGATATGTTAATATATTTTAAGTTATTAACAATTGAAAACGTTGATTATTCGCAAAAAATGCATGTTTTGAAACTGTTTTTTACAAATAACTCCAAAACTATACGTTCTTCCAAAAAATTATTCACACCAAAATAAAAGCTTATAAAAACAAAGAGATTTTTGCCAGCCAGGTCACCTTATCTTTCACCGAATGACTTTTTGTGGGGTCACTTATAAAGTGTCATTTATAAAAGTGTAAAATTTGCAAATTCAAACCAGCTACAAAACGCTATTTTGTTAGAATGTAATAAAATTTCGCAATATTAACTTAGCAACGTTAGAAATGAATTTTATGATCGGTTGGGATATTGTTTAGCTGTTAATGGGGGGTTGTTTGAACATTTGATTTATTAATGTTTTTATGTAATTCTCTATTATTTTTAAAAAAGTTATTATATTTTATTTCATTTTATTTTTCCACACCTTGTAAAATATTAAGAGTTCAGTTCTCTCTTTTTTCGGATCTTTTGAGTTAAACATTTACAATTATTTAATGCGATGACTTTGGACTCGAATTTACTGACAATACGTTTAATGGTTAAAATATGCCAAATAGGCTTGATGGGAAAATAAATTAAAAATATTTCAGACACTGCTATTGGTTTAATTAAATGTTAGTATGATAAAATTATTTTTTAATGATCGATAGTAATTGTTATTAGTTAAACTTAATAGTTACATTAAATAAAAAGTTTAATAAAAAAATAATGTTATCGTGTCTTTTACTTTGAATGTAATGATTGTGAGATTGATAAAACGAAAAAAAAAATTCTTTGTATTTGGCTGTAACCCAGCTTTTACAAAGCCTTATAACAAATTGTTTGCTGGTGGCTCGTGTCTCTTTGGTTTTACCTGAACCGAAAAGGTTATTTTGCACTTACATTTAATTGAAATTTTTTGAAACTTGGCACAAGGTTTTGTCAGATTGGTCTCTTCAAAAAGTTATCTCACATTTTTTCTGTAAAATGTACAAGGGAGCCAATAATTAACCCCCTTAAAATTTACATGGGATTTTCTTTGTTTCGCTCGGCGACGCACCACCCGGTATAATTTTTCTTGCGTGACTTATTTTTAACATAACACATAGGCATGAGCTAAACAGCGATATTTCCATAACGCCGTTATCGGCGATCGCGATTTTTAAATAACGGCGATTTAAAACCGTTATCGCGATCGCGACTTTTCACACTACGCCAAACTAGCGTTTTTATTATTTGCAGCTATTAGCGCCCTCGTGTTATTCATTTTGCTACTGTATATTAATTTCACTTGCTCGCCTCCTATTATACTGTTTTTTTATAAATATATAATATATTATTTGCGATTTTGGTCAACGTTTGCTATCAGCGATTTTTCAATAACGGCGATTATTTTAAATTCCACAATGCAAAAAAAGATTTCTACTATACTGCTATACTATACTACACCTTCCTTTGCATAAATATTATAGAAAACTGTAATTCTGCTATATAGTTCAGTGAGGGGCGTGAAGATGGAGTCGAGGACCCTTGAAATAAAATACGTTTTTTTTCACTCCAGCACTCAACGCGACGGAAAGCGATTAGCTGTGTTGCATGTTGCATATAAGTTGACGCGATTTCGCATATTATAAAAAATCGCTGTTTCTGTCAATCGCCGTTATTTGCGATTTTAGTCAACGTTTGCTATCAGCGATTTTTCAATAACGGCGATTAAATCACCGGTAGTGATATATCGCTCATCGCTAATAACACACTAGTACCATAAATACCTGTCACTTTGTTGCTTAAAATAATTTTCTTAAATTTAATTTTTTATAGGATGCAAACAAAAGAAGATGAACA
>JAHBCN010008232.1:0-39863 GCA_019359885.1 Listronotus oregonensis
GGCCGATGTTTTGAAAATTGGTATTAGAGACTACCACGTTTAACAACTTTTTTTAGTAACTTATTTCCATATCTTTGCAAATAAATGCACTTTAATCTTGTACCATTTTAAGATTTTTCAATTTTCTAAACACCGCGTATAAAATATGTTAAATGTTTCTGTCCCAATCTTACTCTAAGAAGTAGCAAAAAATTTTATCATAAGTAACTTTTATTAATAAAATTAAAAATAAAGAAGTTTTTCTTATTTAACACCTTTTCGGTAGACACACCAGTACGTCCACGAAAAAGGTGTTGAATAGTAAAAAACTTCTTTTTTTTAATTTTTCAAAAAACTACTCTTAAAAAAAAAAATTGCTACTTTTTTAGAGTAAGATTGGGATAAAAACATTTAACAAATTTTATACGCGGTATTCAAAAATTGAAAAAAATTTAAGGGTTTTAAAGAATAATCATTTTTTGAAAAGATATGGAAATAAGTTACTGGGAAAAAAGTTGTTTAAAATAAAACATGTTTAATTCAATTTTCAAAAAAATCCCCCTCTTTTTATTAATTTGTGATAAAATTATTTTAATATTAATTAACTAATTCCAAATTAACAACTTATTATTGTACTAGCAGGCGTTGATAGTGACAAGCTTCATTGACACTTTGCTTTTATAATTCATTAGCTGCAGTAACGTCAGTTTTAAATGTTTACTTAACAGCAAAAAAATTGATAAAATTAATATTAAAAATGTAAATTGATATTAAAATAAATTTAATCACAATTAAATAATTTTTTTGAATTGTTTTGAAAATTGGTATTAGAGACTACCTTTTAATTTTGAACAACTTTTCCTAGTATCTGATTTCCATATCTTATCAAATAAATGCACTTTCCTCTTGTACCATTTTAAGTTTTTTCAATTTTCTGAACCCGCGTATAAAATATGTAAAATGTTTCTATCCCAATCTTACTCTTAGAAGTAGAAAAATTTTTTTATCAAGAGTAGCTTTTTTTGATAAAATCAAAAAAAAAAAAGTTTTTTCAACACCTTTTTCGTAGACATACTATATATATATATATATATATATATATATATATATATATATATATATATATATATATATATATATATATATATATATATATATATATATATATATATATATATATATATATATATATATATATATATTATTCATAAGCGACCAGGATCTTCAGAAAAGACAAATTTTACTAGAAAAACTACGACATGAAAGATACCTACTTCTACAATAACGGATGATTTTTTAAAAATCATTGGACTTGTTTTAGGAAGATGTCCAACTTGAACCCCGTGACTGTCGAAAATATAATAAAAACTGTAACAATTATCAGCTTCAACGAAAAGTTCCATTAAGTTAAGATATTGGGCTGCAAATTTTTCATGGGAAAAATCGTCTGGGCCATATTTGGGATTGCATTTAATATAATATACCCTTTTGAAATCGTGGGTAACTTTTGGTAATGGTACCATATATCTAAAAGCAGTAACAAAAAAGATAAATAATATACAAGGTGCTTAAAAACAGAA
Source organism: Listronotus oregonensis (assembly GCA_019359885.1). Lineage (NCBI taxonomy): Eukaryota > Metazoa > Arthropoda > Insecta > Coleoptera > Curculionidae > Listronotus > Listronotus oregonensis. The sequence continues at coordinate 1,560 of JAHBCN010008232.1, forward strand.
CTTCAATATTGTTTTAAATGAAATGTGCGGTGAAAGTTAAAAGACGGGAGGCAATTAATAAAAACTAATCCATTTTTTAAAACTAATCTGTTATTGCATCGATTTTTTTAAGAAACTGTAAAAGTATTCATATAATCTTGTATCGATTTTTTTGGTAAAACTGTAAGAGTAACGGCCATTAAATCTTGGGTGATTCTTTTTCCCTTTCGTAAAATAGGCTTAGGCCATCTTCTACTGAATATAAATACCTGTTGAAAATTCTAATAAAGAAACAGGTGTCTGTTGTCAGTGTTTAAAAATATTTTTTAAAATGTCGAACATAATTTTAAATCAAAAAGTATTAATTATTTATTATATTGAGCAGAGTGGTTGGCCAGAAAGGGATGTGGCGGAAGAGCTTAACATCCCAAAGAGTACAATTCATTTTGATAAAAAATGGCAGGAAACACACTCCTTTAAAAGAAGAGCTGGAAGTGGAAGTGAATGTTTTAAGGAACCAACCATTTAAATCTGTAGTTACAGAACGAAAAACAATTTCCCAGCATCGGTTAGAACGGCACGGCGAAGAATAAGGCAAATATCCGAATTGTGCCGCCACCCGGCAGCCCTAAAACATTTTTAACAAATGAAAATAAAGAACAACGCATTGGATTTGCTCTACAATTTTACTTGGAACCTTCGATTTTTTGGGAAAATACAATATTCGCCGATGAAAAAGTGTTTTACTCGTGCTACAATGGGATACCCAAAAGGACAAAGTAGTGGGCGATTTTCGGTAAATGTTTAAGGGTGGCTGAGTGCACAAGGACTTGGTGTATCGAAGGAAGGTTCAATGCGAAGTATATATATAGATCTGCTACAGAATATCATACTTCCTTCTGTACTGGATCGATTTCCGAACAGAAATTGTATTTTTCAGCAAGATAAGTGTCCCGTTCATACGGCCCGGCAAGTCGATGAATGGATGGAAGAGCAGCGTATCAGGGTTTTACCGTGGCCCGTACGTAGTCTTGATTTAAATGTTATGGAAAATGTTTGGGGCTTATTACCTTATTAGTTAAAAAATAAATAGGAAAAATGAGCTTAGGCCGCAAAATGTAAACGAACTTAGGGATAAAATTTTAGAAGCGTGAAATGAGTTACGAGGAAATTATTGATGAGCGAGACCGGTCTTGGTCTTGCGGTTTTGGTCTTGGTCTTGCAGCAAGACCAAGACCGAAACCAAGACCAAGACCGCCTTGTCGCTTGCAAGACCAAGACCAAGACCGGGGTATGCAAGACCAAGACCAAGACCGAGGGGTGCAAGACTACGCAAGACCAAGACCTACCTGCAAGACTCTTGCACTTTTGTCACTTTTTTTTAAATTATAATATTCAATTTTTATATTCAATATACAGAGGTATTTCATCACATGACAAAAAATGTGTCGAGAACTGCCTAAAAAGGCGATTATTTTATGAGTAACAGGTTTTTTTAATGAAATAATAATTAAATCGATCACTTCGTTTTTTAATAAAATTATCTAGAAACGATAACTAGTAGATTCAGTAACATGTTTCAAAAATAATAAGATTGTGACTCAATGGTCCGACAAAGCTCGATATCTCCAAAACCGTTTACGACAGAGAAAAATTAAGAGTACAAAAGTTATAGAAGCTGTTGTCATTTTATATAGGAATACTTTATATATAAATGGATTTTAAATTTCACTTCCGGTTTAGACGGAAAAGTCAAAACAATGCCAAAAGTATAATGATGACGTCATTTTGATGACGAAAATGATATATAAAAAACCATCTACGTCGACATTATACCTATAGGACAGTTCAAGAATTTTCAGCATAATATCCAGAGAAGCGATTTTTTTAAATAAATTGTTTGCTATAATTTTTCTGTTTTAGGTTAAAAGCTAAAAATAAGGAAGTTTTCTTGAGTGGTGGTGGATTTTTTGGAAAATTCTGAAATAAAAAGTAATTTTACATTTTACGCCCTTTTTTCTATAATTTTTGTATATTCAGTTTTTTACCATTTTGAACGGTTTCGGATATAACGATCTTTGTCGCCCTATCGAGCCACCTTGTATATGCAGAATGTTTATAGAGTATTTTTACAAACTTTGTACGGCAAATTTTTGACTAATTTGAAAATAGAAAGTTTATTTGAACTGAAAAGCTTTTTAAATACCTTTTTTTTTTTAAATTAGAAACCAATGTTTACATATCAGAATCATTTTCATGGAAATTTCACATCTGGTTGAAATTAAAAGTTTTTTTTCTGCCCTCAGAGTACTCAGTATTGTAATTTTATATACTTCTTCAAAGAAAATTTAAATATTTCCTATCACTAAAATAAAGCGCTATAAATAAATAAACCCCTACATTTAAAATATCCTTTTTAATCAAATAATTTAAATGTACATGTAAGGTTAAAATTGGTATATTTTAAAATTTTACAGCAAAAAATATAGTCTCCATCTTTAATTATAAGTAAGTATTAAAAAAATATATATTTTATTTAAGATTGCTTAGTTTAAATTATTACTACCAAAAAAGCAAGACCAGCAAGACTCTTGCAGCAAGACCAAGACCAAGACCAAGACCGGGTGGTGCAAGACCAAGACCTTCTTTGGGCTTGGCAAGACAAGACCAAGACCAGACTTGTAAGACCAAGACCAAGACCAAGACTAGCCCGGTCTTGGTCTTGGTCTTGCTTTGCTCATCACTAGAGGAAATCCGGACTACGCCCGGGCTTTGGTCCATTCAATGCCTGGAAGGCTAAACTCTGTCTTAGAAAGAAACGAGGCCGCAATATTAAATTTGTTTGGAAGGATATTTAAGTTTATTTGAATATATTAAATTGTTTGTAAATTTATTAACTTGTTAGTTTTTATAAAATATAAATATTTTCTTTTTCCTTTCGCTTTATTTATAGTAATTAAAAGTAAAACAAGGTAAAAAGAGCAATTTACAAAAATTGGCGGAGAAGTCAAAATTTGACACATTTTTTGTCCAAGATTTAATGGCCATTACTGTACATGGTCAAAATGATTAAAATTAGTTTTAAATATGCTGTGGTTATATTTTCTGGAAAACCTGGTATACATAAAACTACTCACACCATTTTGCTTTGCTGTATCATCTCAGGTGATAATGGATGTTTGTTGAACAATTCTGGCATAATAGTTCTGAATGTATAGTAGTTGTCCAGTTTTTGTTTTGCCCTTTCTATGCTGAATTTATTGTAGAGAATAAGAAATGTAAGAGTTCGGTATGCTAAAAAATAAGTTAAACACAGGGCGATTATTAAGTAATATATAATACATTTAAGATAAGTTCCTTTGAGTAGGTAGGAGGGTTAAAAGTGAGTCGGTATAACACCCTTCCACCGCAACCGATCGGTCTATTGTGGCTCACACCCTTTTATATTTCCTTTCACCAGGTCCAGACTTCTAATAAATCTGATGATCCTGTTGGGAAAGAGATCTTTTACCTCCCCGACAACAAGGTGTCATTGCCGAGGATTGCGAATCTTAATCGTGCCATTGCTGGGCACGAACACAGTATGTGTTCTGCCGATTCATCCCCCTCCATGCACATGCGGCACTCGGAGTCTTCCGCTAGGCCGATCTTGTGCATGTGGTATTTTAATCTGCAGTGTCCTGTGTACAGTCTCACTAGAGTTTTAAGGTGTACCCTTGATTGCTCCAGTAGTTTGACAGTACATTGTTGGTTCGGTGGGCTTATAAAGGCCTTCGAGTATCTGAGACCCGGAAGTCCATGACAGAAGATTTTCTCTTCGTGTCCAACCTGATATGAACTGCTTGGCCATTCCATAAGATATACCGATGACCGGTTCCGGCCCTGTGAATTTTGTCTCCGCCCCCCTTTTGGCAAGGAGGTCTGCGGATTCATTACCCTCTAGGCCGGTGTGTCCAGGTATCCACAGTAATGTAACCTTACTGTTTTGACCCAGTTTGGTCAGCGCATCCTTGCAACCAGACGGTTTTCGAATTGCACCGGCTGGATTTAAGAGCCTTAAGAGCTGCTTGACTATCGGAGAATATTTTAACTGTCTTACATGTGCAGTGCCGGATCAACCAGCGATCTAGCACACATCTCAATAGCAAATACCTCCGCTTAAAATATGGTTGCAAGAGTGCCCAGACTGAAGGAAAACTTTGCCCTCGGCCTCTGTCCATATATTCCAACACCAATACCGTCCTTGCTTTTGGAGCCGTCGGTGTACCAACAGCAGCCCTGAGCAGTTCGGTCGTTTTTCGACTCCAGTCCTCCCTTTGTCGGTAGACTATACTGTAGGGCCGGTTGTAATTGGTTGCTGTAGGCATTATGTCTGAGGGCATTCCCAGTCTGTCACAGGTCAGGATATTCCTGAAAAGACTGGTGCTCTCCATATGACACGCCTGCGGTTTGTTACTGACCGCTTGATAGAGTCTGTAGGTTGCCCACCTTGCCTCTCTCTCCAAATAAATATGCAGAGGAGGCAGTCCTAGGAGGGCTTCCATGGCCGCCGTTGGTGTCGAGCGTAGCGCGCCCGTGATTATTAGGCAGGCCTGTATCTGTAGGCTAGATAGCTTTGCTTGGGTCAGCCGCTGCTGCCCCTTGCTCCACCATGCCACAGAGCCATACGTGATCATTGGTCTTATGACTGTCATGTATAGCCATCTGTTTTGGTTGCATGCCTCAGGATTTGCCACAGATCCTGCGGCATGTCCAGAAAGATAGGGTCGCCTTACCTTACGGGTGACTTTCTAGATGCGAATTCCAGCTGAGAGGGATATCTAGGATCAACCCCAGATATTTCGCTTCTCTCGCAAATGGTATTGTTTCACCTTGCAGAGTTGGTGGTCTCAAGTTAACCTGGATTCTCTTTCGGTGAAGGGGACAATAACCATGTTTTAAGGGTTTATTGTCATTTTTTCCCTTTGACACTAGCTTTGTGTGGTGTTTAGTACTTCTTGAAGGATGTTCGAAATCATCCTTTGATTAACTTTAAAAGCAAAAGTTTAGATAAACATGGGTCCCCAAATTCTTTCTTATACATACAGAGCGATAAACTTTTTTTTAAACTGTTGTTTTTTTTAAATATCTTTTAATATTCTTTACCCAATTATGTTGCAAATTAGCGATATCATTTATAGCATTAAAGAACTAATTTAGCTGTAACTTGTATAAATTTATTAAGTTCAGTAGAGTCTTGTCAACGCTGGACCTGAATGTGTGATCTATGAGTTCTAAATTAAAATTTTTTGGTACAGCAAACCCTTTGGCAAAATTTAATGTTTCAGAGGAAAAGTCAAAATCTTGCAACCTTCGGGCTGGGCCTCAACAAAACATACGGGTCCATTTGACTAACCAGGTTAAGTTTAACGTTTGAGTAAGAAATGCAAATTTCTGCACATGAAAACCCCCAGAGTCACTTTCTAACCTTAGCAGTGACACTAGGCTCTATGCAGGGCTCTTTCTTTAGGATCTTAAATCATTTCAGTCATCGCCGGGTTCATCGCAATCAACTCACATTAAATCCGCCATCAAAACTTAATGTCTTGACAGGAAAATCGAAATTTGCGAGAGTAATACTTAAACTAAATGTAATATTGTTAAAGTTTTAACAAAAAAATAAGCAACTATTAGTATGGAAAGCAATACCTACTTGGTTTTTCTGGAAGATGTGGTTGTGATTCTGCCCATTTTTTCAAAATATTTATGTATTCTTCCAAATCTTCCTTAGATTTATTAAAATCCTTAAACATTTGTTTATAAAACTGTTTTTCATCGGTTTTTAAAATATCTTTCGACATATTTAAACGATCTTTGTAATTTTTCATACAATCCTAAGTAAAACTAATTATTTTATAGAGTTATGTTATAATTAAGAAAATAATTAAAAAAAAAAACGCGGTAGGGCAAAACAAAGTAATTATAAATAATATTTTAATTATATAAAATGATCAGAAAAATACCAACTAATCTGGTTTTTATTAATTATATTTTTTGTTTATTATAATGAAAGTTACGTGACCTAGTTTTACCTATGTTTGCAATTTGGGAATATAGGCACTAAGAGGTGGCAACATTGTCATTAAATTTATTCCTAATTTTTGTAAATAAAAATGTAAATTTTACTAAAAGTAGAATATTAATTGTTCTTTTTTCCTAGTAAAATAAAATGCGTTTAGGCTAATATCCTTAAAGGTACTTACACACATTTTAAATATTTTCAGAGAAAAAACTGTGCATGCCTGGCTTTAGAAATTTCTGTACTATTTAGAAGTCTGAATCGTGCATTTAAAAAAATGAAAAGTGAATATTGTAGTTGTTCCAATCTTTTAGCACTACCTTAAATTCTGAAAGAACTTTATTTTTATCACCATATCTTTCTATTGACATCTTTTTTTAACCCCTGCTTTTCGACACTTCCATGCTAATAAAACCCCAAGAATAGCAAGAAAATAGTTTGATGAAACCAAGCCTACCACTACAAGTACTACGAGAAAATGGAGTAAACTGAAGGTTTTCCTGAGCAAGTGTAGAGTCCGGTGTTTTCAGGAAATCTTAGGGCCAGGTCTATGCAGTTTTTTCTTCTAGGATTTCCGAAATGTGTGTCAATACCTTAACTCACTTCTGGTAGAAATAAATTTTAACAAAATATTCCTGGAATAAGGAAAAAATCCCTTTAAGGCAAAAATCGTTAAAAGGCTATGAAAAATATGAGCGATGGTTTATTCGACGTGGATTGCAGTTCTGAGAAATAGGTCATGTCTATTTTTTTCTGCAAATTAAAATCGCAAGTGTTATTAACAATTGCGAAACGCCTGTCTGTCTGTTATCATGCAGATCCGCTTGTTTTTATAAGCCTTCCTGACATTTTTTTTTGCACAGTGCAGTAAGGCATATACGAGTATAATATAATAGAAATACATCCTTTAAAAATAACCTCTGCATGCCAGTAAATGTTTTTTTTTTGTAAAAAAGCAATAATTATTATTTTAAACAAGGTTAAAAATGGAAAACTGTTAATAATTATTTAAAATAATTGAAATTGGATAATAAGTAAGTAATTATAAGTGGAATTATTAATGAGGTATTTTTTGTCTGTAAATTGACATTCAGCGTCTCTCAAAAAGCCCGCATCAAAAAGGATTTTTTATTCTAAAATTTAATAGTATATTACGTATCAAGTACAGGGTTATTCATTTTAAAGTAAACAGGGCTTTATTTTTGAACTTCGCTGTATTTTTAAAAAAACGAATATAGCCATTTCGTGTATTTTTTTTCGTAGAATTCAATAATCAGAAAAACATTTAAAACAAAAACAAAAGAGTGACGTATTTTTAAATGGAATACCCCGTATATTTTTATATCAATGGGTAGAGATTTTCGCGAGTAATTCGGTGATAGGGGTTGCTGGGTTTATTTCCTGCAGGTCTGCTGCAGTTGTTTAAATACTGCATGATACTATAAGGATAGTTTCACCTGAAAAAACCTGGCTGCCACAGGTCACAGGTGCTTATTTGTCAAAGTCAAGAATTTAAAAAATAAGTTTATTACTTTTTGGAGTAGTTTTATAATAAGGTTTTCAGAAGAACGGCTTCAAATTACATTATATGCTAAAAATGATATGATATATCTATTTCTAAACCAAGCAGCACAACACAAGAAACGGAAAAAATTAAAATACAATTCGAGGTAAAATATGGTGGTAATAAGAACACTTATAACGAAAAATTATAATATTACTAATAATTTAAATGTTCTATATGACCCCCGTTATTTTCAAAGCATGTTCTATAGCCCCTCCTTAGTCTTTCTAAGCTCGCCGATATTATTTGAAGTTCTTGGTTAAGACGATTAATTTCATTTACATTTTTTTCTTTCATTTTTTCCGTGTTTGTGTTCCCATTTTGAAAAAGGACATTTTTCAAGTGACCCCATAGAAACGTGTGCAAAATTGTAATATCTGGACTATTGGATGGCCATCTAATAGTACCATAACGTCCAATCCACTGATTGTATCGGCGATTGAGATACTGTATAACTTGATGAACAGCATGTGGCGGCGCTCCGTCTTGTTGCCAAATTATCTTGCGATACGTTTCAAGTGGTAATTCTTCTAAAATGTTCTCAATATCTTTTTCAAAAAGATTGAGATATCTTTCTCCAGTTAAGGATCCCTCATAGACCTTCCTTGGTATGTAATCTCTTGGAAGTTCCTGGGATTTTGTCTTGCCCAGCTGTGCGTATTGCGTCGGTTAAACATTCCCGATGTAGTGAACGTAGCTTCATCCGTCCAAAGAATTGTTTGAAACAGGGTAGGATCGTTATCTTGTTCATGGATTAAAATTTGGGGAACAAATTGAAAGCGAAGTTCCTTTTGTTCACGTGCATTTAACTGCACAGGAAAAACGTGATATGAAAGATACTTAAAATATTTCAGTGTTCTCTGAACCGTCACATAGGTTACTTTTCTTCTTGCAGGGCCATACCTCAAGTCTTTAACTGCGTCGGTAATTGACTTCATGGGATACAAAGTAAAATATTTTAAAATGCTCGATCCCGGTTTCTTTTTTTCATTGTAGTCCATTTTCTGATATGTAACGATTTTGTTTCTTTGAATAATACCTTCAGTTTTAAAATCGTTTTCACTAATATATTTCGGTGAAAATTTGCAACATATCTTCGTTGTTTTCCTGGCGTTTTCTCCACATTTATAATAGAGCGTTATAATTTAAAGTCGTTCTTCTGATGAAAACCTTATTATAAAACTACTCCAAAAGTAATAAACGTATTTTTAAAATTCTTAACTTTGACAAATAAGCACCTGTGACCTGTGATAGACAGATTTTTTTTTCAGGTGAAACTATCCTTATAGTATCATGCAGTTTTTAGACAATTGCAGCAGAACCGCAGGAAATAAACCCAGCAACCCCTATATTACCGAATTCCTCGTAAAAAACTCTATTTATTGATATAAAAATATACGGGGTATTCCAATAAAAAAATACGTCACTCGTGCTGTAACTCTTTTGTTTTTGTTTCAAATGTTTTTCTGATATAGTTATTTTCCTAACAAGTGCGCAAAGTGATACTTGCTTGGAACTCGCTTGCGTCGTTCGGCACGGCATCGCGTGCGGAAAGTCACTTCGCAAACGTTAGGAACAAAATTTTTCCTACGAGCGTCAGATAATACCATTATTAAAGCAATGATTATTTTTTAAATTATGTTTAATCTGAAAGAACTACTACAACATATTTATAAATGGGAATTATTTGTTGATAACATTTACAAAAGAATAGTTATTAGCATATTGTAAATTAATTGCAGAACCTGTAATTTCATTTAGCGGGTGGCTTATGGAAGCGCTTATTGTACGGCTTGATGAAGGTTGACTTAGCTCAGGAGGGGAGTTGTTCATGGCCAATATTTTATTCGACATATCCTTTTTGTCATTTGTGGATTCATCAATGTAGCTCTCAGCTACAGCCGTTGATTTCCAGCCCCCAAGTCGCTTGACATTATAATTCTTTCTTCAGAATCCGCTACATAGTCGCAGAGGATCGACGAAAACTATGTCCAGTGTACTCTTCTGGATTTTTTAATTTTAGGTATGCAGCAATTTCTGAAGGCATTTTACCTATTGAATTTATTCTCACACATGCGTACTGCATGCTCTTTGTTTATACTGGACAAAAAACGTCTGTGTGGGTATGTGGTTTTCGCAAAATTTGCATATTTACGCTACAATTGCAGATAAAGTCCGTTATTTGTTTCATCGGACACTACAAAGATTCTGGAAGTGTTATTTTTACTGTCAGGAATTTTCACCAGTATCAAATTTTCATTATCCTGTATGTTATTTATCATTATTTTTGTAAATTATTCTCTCCCACAAGCACCGGCTAATCCAAAAATTGTAACAACTTTTATTAGAAGGTAAATATTATCAGGTGCTTCTTTCATGAATCTTGAAACTTCTTCTTTGCTGAAAGTTTTTGATTTTTTGGCCGGTATCCCACATTTTGGTGTTTAAGTAGAGACGTTAGCTTGAAATATGAACTTAAATCAAGATTCCTTTTCACTTTGAGGACATATTTTAACATAGAGTACTTACTCCATAAAGTATTAGGTTTATATGTTTTTTGCAAATCCGCAAAATAGGCCAAGAATACTTCTTCTTTAATACTTTTTGTCCCCTTGCTGGAGCACCAGTTTTCGAAATGACTATATTGATTCTCATATTTTTCACGAGATTTTGCTGGTAATAAATTCAAACTTACGGTATTTGCTGCATCCAGGATAGAATCTGGTAGCTCCTCATCGGAACTACTCATTTTAAATAACTATTTTTGTTGGATTTTTATTTAATTAAAAAAAGATACTATGACGCCTTTTCATTAAAAATGCTTGTTTGTATTGAAATTCATTTGTGCAATTGCTTGTTCATATGGAAACGAAGAAAAAATCTGACATGTGTTAAAATCACCAAGATTACATATTGTTGCTTGACTTGTCATAATCATTTATTATTATTATACAGGGTAATTAAAAAAATGTTTTTTTGTGTTTTAGTTGAAATATTGAAAATTACGAAGTAACAAACAAAAAAGAGAATAAACTAAAACTTGCAATGGCTTCGTATATTGCATGAAATAGTCTACAATTACTAAGATACATATAGATCTTGCTTACCTGTAAGATTTTAGAGTAGTTTTACTTTTTCGCACAGCGTGCAGAAAAGTTTACTTTTCCACACGCCGTGTGGAAAAGTGCAACTTTGCGCACTCAAATGCGTGCGGAAAAGTGGACTTTTCCGCACGCTCGTGAGAAAAAAATTATTGAATTCTACGGAAAAAAATACACGAAATGGCTATATTCGTTTTTTTAAGAAAGTACAAGGAAGTTTAAAAATAAAGCCCTATTTACTTTAAAATGAATAATCCTGTACAAAAAATGGAATTTTACTTGACAAGTATGGTACACTTGAATCCGAACGAAGTGAGGATTTAAATAGCACACGAGTCGAGTAAAATCCCTTATCTGACGAGTTGCGTATACTATTTTTTGGTATTTTGTAGGTAATAATAAAAAATTCGTCCATAACATAAAAAAGACTTACCGTTATACACTTCTTTTTGCAAACATTGCTATGAAAATAAAAAAGTTGTCATTTAATCTGCATGTAATTTTCTAAACGTCACATTCGCGTTCGATTTTCTTTGCTCTTTTTGACTGTTTTCGAGCGATTTTCGGCAGGAAAGTCTTTAATAGTTGGAAAGTGTGGAACTTTTGATCGGTGAGCACTGTTTAAATTAAACGTTTTTCTTCCTTCCTAAATTGTGTTTTTATAAAATGTTACGTTGCAAAATTCAACGTAACAATATTATTTGTATATATGCATTATTTTATGTATAAATACCTTTGTATGTAAATACCTTAAAATAAGGGAAGCAGTTGTAGCCCATCATTTTGTTTTTCTTTTGCTTAAAACTGTCTGTTGTCTGGAGCGCAAGGGATAGTTTAAATTGTTTCCATTTTTGTTTACATTTTTGAAGGTTTTATTGATTTTATTTTCTCTCAGAGGTTAATGACCTGTTGTTGATTGCCTTTTGTGTTTACCTAGATTAACGTGAATTACTTTTTTATTGAGCTAAATTTTTATGCTTTTGTTTATTATTTTTGGAGGTTATGTTTTGACGTTTGAAATAGATCAGAAGTTAGCAACGAACAACTGTTTATTTTTGCCAGTCTATGGCAACGAACCAGCTAATGGGTCGTGTGTGAGTTGGTAGAATTGTATCAAGAAGGGGGTTGGTACCGCCAAGGTTAACCTGGACAGAAAACGCTGGTGGTGTGAAATAGCTTGGGAAGCTCTCTCTCCTGCTGACCACCAAAGAGACAGCCCACGTAAAGGCAATGTTCTAAAGTTAATTTTCAACCCTTGTTTTGGGGATTGTTGAACAACTGCCTAAGTAAATTTCCCGTTTGTTTGTGCTAATTGTAGTACGTTGTTCGGAGTGAAATGTCACGTTATCCGTAAATTTTTGGGAAATTTATGTCTTCTTAAAGAAGGATTATACCACGGGAAAACTTGCATGGAACCCTTTTTCTTCGTTAATGTCTTATAAGGGGCGATAGTGGCTCGTTAAGTTTGTGGAAAAAGGTAAGAATTTTACTATTTCACATAGTTTTATCAAATTGCTACTTTGAATTTTTGATCTAACTTTGAAAACGTATTGTATTCGATTTTGGGGTTATGATAATTGCGTAGTTAATTTATGGGGTTTTCTTTAAATGGACTGTTTTTTTTAAGGGGAGAACTTTGTCTAGAATTTTATGCTTATTGGGTAATTTATGTAAGGGATGTAATTTCTGTGTTTCGTAAAGTATCATACGTAACCATACATAAAGCTTAGGCGAGTTGTTTTTTTTTAGGGTTCTTCCTTCTTTCTTTCTTCCTTCTTCTTTTCTTCTGTTTTTTTACCCCTTTGATTTCTTCGACTTGATTTTGTGTTCCGGCCAATGCAGCTTATGCCTAGTTCCAGTTCGAGTTAATGGATTTAATCTCATGCCTTATGTTGGAGATTCAAGTGACAAACCCAAGTTGCCGACATTAGTTGCTGATGCCTGACAGCTAGACTACTGTTTCTAAGGAACAACCATTTGCTTCCATAATAACAGGAAAATCACAGCTAAGTCTTAGGTTTAAGAAAATTGTTGTAGATTACTAATATTACATTGACTTAAGAGAATGTCATGTCGATAGTCTAGCCTTAGATTTGAACTGAAATTTTTATTGAAAACACCTGCTAATCATTTGAATAGCTTGATGTTACTTAATACCTTCTCTGTCTGAGTGAACAGTCATTAACACTTTATTTTCTCGGTACCTTCACTAAAATGTAAGACTGGAATTTGGACATAAGTATACATATGTGCACTTTTAAAGCTTTAAATGTTATCGAAAAAACATTTATTATTATGGTATACCTTAGGGGTATATAGTCACTTACTTTTAACACTATTCTATTGGGGTAAAGTTTGTTGTATACCAATCTGTGGTAGGAGGTATAAGATTTATTGCTAATCATTTGGTAATAATCTTATACGGTTTAATTATGAATATTGAATTTGAACATTGAAGATTAATAGGATTTACTGATACTTTTTTGTTTAACCCTTGACCGGATATATTTTTTGTTTAAGCCTTAGTGCTCTCAGATATTTTGCTGTAACTTCCATAACGTCATTCTGCTTCATTTTATTATTTTTTTAATTTGTAAGGGCCTATGAAAAAAAGTTTTAAATGCAACTTACGGCCTTACGTATATGTGGGTAACATAGTAGAAGGTTTTCTGTAAAAGTTATAAGCTTAGGGACTTTGTTATATATAGGATTTTGCTGACAATTTATTAATTGTCCAGCTTTTGGTTTAGTAACATTAAATTTGTATATCAGTCAAATTTAGTTTACATTTTTTTTATATATTTTTCAATAATTTAAAATCTTATTAAATTTTGGTTTAAAAGGCGCATCCACCAATTTGGTAGGAATTTGTTAAATTATTTTATTATTTTTTGTAATAAAGCATAAACTAGTATATTTATATTTTGACTTTTATTGACAATACCCCCCTTCAAGAATGCACTCGCCTTTGTGTAGAGCCTCATGCAACTGTAAGTATTTGTTGTAACCATCTTTAGCCGATGATTATTTTTATTTTTTATTTCTGAGCTAGCCGAGCCTTTCATTAGATAAATAATTATTTTACTTTCATTTTTATTTTTGCACAAGTGGGGCGTTTATTAGATAATTAATTTGTTTTGCCCAAGTGGGGCGTTTATAAAATTTCCTGTAATAAATTGGCGTTTAATAAAATTGCCCGTAATAAAAATAATGGTTGCTATGCTGTAAAATGGTCTATTACTATATTATTTTGAGGTCTGTAATGTAGTGCATTACTGTACAAAATGAGACAAGTAAAATTTGGTTTGGAATTAATTTGTGCTTCAAATTTATTAAATAATAATTGGGACTTTCTCGCTAACATGACACCTCTTATTACTTACGGGGTTAATTCTCTAGTCTCAATGTCGCAATCGCCAAAAGTCTCAAAAGAATGGATAGAGAAGCCAAATAAATAAAAGATAAATATTTTTAATATACATATATGTTTATTTAAACAATTATAGTATATATCACCAATATTTAAAAATTTAAATTTGTTGCTACTTAATCTATATTTATTTTTCTAAAATTTCCATAATAACCCAATATGTCGTCATTGGTCAATTTCTCTGGTCGCAGTGACTCATCGGTTTTAAGCGTTTGAAGTTGGGCGAATCTTTCTTTGTGTTCTTCGTATTTTTTAAGCAAAAGATCTAAAAAAATACAAACAAAAAATAACAGATTTGGTACTTAGGATTTTAAAGGTCGCTTATCACAAATTTGGGCTCGTAATTTTTAAAATTAAAAATGGCGGATCGAATATGGCGAACAAGATTTTCAAAAATTATTCCTCCATATTGGATTCGCCATCTTGAAATTTGCAAATCTAACTTCTAATTCGTAATTAAGATCTCCCTATTTTAAATCCTGCACAAATGGATAATTTTAAGAAAATAATAATTTTCTTGAGGTTATAAAAATGCATCATGTGACACATTAATTTTGAGGCTAGATTTTTTTGTTTCATGGCATTTTCCTTATTAAATGTACATTTGGAAAATTTAAAAAAAAATTCTTTATTTTTGCTGGTGTTTTTTAAAATTTTTGAATGTTTTAGACCTGTTTTTTGACGTTGAATGTGACGGGATGGTCAAATTATGACAACGGATTGGTTTTTAGGAGGCAAAAATAAATCAAAATGCATGTAACACATTTCTGGGTTTAATTTCTTGTAGAGTGGTATTATTTAAATAATATTAAATACTATACCTATCTTACTTACCATTTAACTCATCCAGTGAACATTCCTCACCTCCTATATCTCTGGGCATAATTGATTTACCAAAAACGTCTAACAAAATATCTGCGCTACTGTGTACTCTTATCTAAAATCACATAAAAAAATCTAGAACATAGTTTTTTTTTCATGATTGGGTATATTTATGTCATTAAAATAAATTGATTTAAGTTGATTTAGTTATTTTAATTTTTTGCTCGATATTTACACACATGCATTTGTGATACATTAAGTTAGATAAGACGTCACGGATAACGATGTCGACAAGGCGCTCCTGATGAGTCCAAAAGGACGAAACGCTTGTATACGGTCTTCGGAATAGTCAATGGAATAGCAACAGAGCACCCGGTGAGGTTAGCTCGGTGATGTGCCCACCACAAGGCTTAACTCAAGGTGATAGCATACCGTGATGATGAGTGAATGACATCCTGTGCATTAAACAGGTGTCTCCAATGGTGCCTCTGAGATACAGGGTGACCTCTCAGAGTATCTAGCCTTACTGCGATAATGCGGAGCTCTGCCGTGGTGGACTATTACTTCCCTAGCTCCAAACAGAAAGCGGACAGAACCGCTTTTATAAAAAAAAGTGACAAAGGTGCGCTGACCGAAACGGATAAATCCGTTTCGAGAGGTGCCACCCAAGGTCACAAGCAGACAAAGGTGCGCCGACCGAAACGGGGGAATCCGTTTCGAAAGGTGCCCCTAAAGTTACAGGCGCCTGTTTCACGGGAGGGGCTAATCCATCACGAACAAACAGGTGCTTAGGAAGGGATCTCCGAATCCAAACAGAAGGCGGACAGAACTGCTTTTGTAGGGAAAAGGGTTCCCTGGCTTTACACAGAAAACGGATAGAACCGTTTTCGTAGGAAAAGCCGGAATAACGGCCTCAGAAGGAACTTCTGGTTCCTGGAACCGTCACTAAACCAGGAGAGAAGGGCATGACTCCCTCTCTCTATTGGAAGAAATATAAAAAGGTGTGAGCCGCAATAGACCGAAGCGGTCGCGGTGGAGGGCGTAAAAAGTCCACTCACTTTAAACCTAACCTATCCTAACCACCATTTATCGGTAGATATACGGATATGCCTCCAAAAGGGATGCCTCACGGATAGTGATGACGGAAACCGGATAACTCCATAACCGCCACGTACCGACCTGGTAAGGTTCGGCACTACTACGTAGAATTACCACTCGTTGCTCAGGAAGCTCTACAGAGTAATCGTCCCTTTCCATTGTGACCGCTGATTCCACGATTTCCTTAAAAAGAATTGGAAATGTGTACAAGCCATGCACTCTCTTGGTCCTCAATTTGCTTGGCTTTGACGACGTGACGATGTCCTAGATTTAAAGGTCCCCCAGCTTCTTCCAACTGCGAATCTTCGCAGGGGAGAAGGAGGTAGTGGGTGTAATCCCACTCCCGAGTTCTGGTTCAGCTGATTTCAGCTTACTTATACCTTAAAAAAACTGTTAAATATTCGTATACGTACCCTTTCTCGTATTTTTGGGTTAAGCATAGGTTTTGCGACAGTGTCTAGAACATTTTGCAAAAACGGCATAAAATTTACCAAATAAACGGAGGAAAGCCTATTTGAAAACACTTTCTAAAATAAAAAAATATATAAACATATGTAAATTTTAATATTTAATCACTACAGTTTGTATTATATTTACTTTATGCATATGTTTAAGTGTTTGTTAATTATTATTTCAATTTATGACTTGATTGCCATTTAACAAGCCACACAGTGTTACAAGAAAAAGCGACGGGTTAAGAGGCAAATTTATAATACAGAGTGTTTAAAAAATATACGGCCAGATTTTATAAATATTGCTCCGAAAATGTATAGTTTCTAGGATACAGGGTGTTAAACTTTTAAAAAATATGTGTTTTTTGTAATTATCTTAAATACCCTGTTGCCAAGTTTCTTAAAATGTATCAGTGTTATTTCTATTAATAAGGGCCTAATTTAGGCCTCGTTGGATAAAAAATATTAGGTCCAGTGGCGTCTTAGGGGACACTTATCGTAAATTAATGTAAAAAAAATAATAAGCAATGTGCCAATATTATAACAACGGTACAGAGACTTGTAATAATTTAATTTTTTTCTGAAAACGAAGCAATATGGAAAAATGTATCAGAACACAAAACAGTTGCTTATTCTAAAAAAGTATAAAAAATTCCAAAAAATCAGTAGCGTACCTTTTTTTACAATTGTTTTTTTATAAGGTGTCCCCTGAGACGCCACTGGATTTATTAATTATAATTTATTTAGGTCAAAAATGAGCTAACAAATTTTAGAAAAAACTTTCCACATATTTTAGCTAAAGATGCATAGACTTCTAGATGATTTAGAATTTTTAAAATAATGACAAATTTACATTATTCTCAAAAACCTCAAATATTTTATGGCTCTTGTTTAACCAACTGGCCAGCTTCTCTCCTTGTTTATTGTATAATTTTAGGTTTAACGAAATCAGCGATATTTATGTACATTACATTACGACTAATAGATATTTAAAATTAATTTTAACCTATACAACAACACTTATTTGCTTGTTTCTTTGTTTTGTTTTACTTTTTTTTGTTTTGCTTTTTATGTTTTCCTTTTGTTTTGATTTTTTTTTGTATGGCTTTAGTAATGTTTTTTTTTGTTTTTTACTTTTTTTTAAACTCTTATTTTTGCTTTTAACATAAATTGATACAACGTCTTATAAAGTCTAATGTTTTCTGACAATAATATTGTACTAATATTAAATGGATTTTTAATTTTTTAAGTAAACATCTAGATAAGATGTTAACTTGGTTACCGTAAAGATCGCAACTCAATATATGATGATCCACGTCACTAACTGCCCCGCATACACAGTGTATATTATTTATAAGTCCTATTTTTTTCATGTCAACGTGATGAAGTCCATGAGGGCTTTTTAAGCGAGAAATTATTCTTTCAAAATGTTTATTACTTTCATGGTAAGACCAAGGTTTTTTACGGATATTTGAAAATAAACTTTTAAATTAATTGCCCCTATTTGATCTTTTAAAAGCATCCTGCCAATTATAAAATATTTGGTGTTTTGAAATAGAAAACATATTAGTAAATGGCAACAGAAAATTTTCAGTAAAAACGTTTGACAATGGCGCTTCTTTTGCATATTTATCCGCTAACTTATTTCCTTTGATGCCACAATGGGCTCCTTACTGGTTGAGGATGTGTTTGGAAATTGAGATGCAGTCGAGATATCAGGAATCGGTAAGTATTCACTTATAGATCAGTAATTTGTAAACATCAGATGACATAATCTAACCAGTAAAGTTTTAATATTACCTAAACGTCCAAAAATAGTATATTACGTATCAGAAAAGTGAAATTTTACTTGACAAGAATGGTACTTTTGAATCCGAGCAAAGCGAGGATTTAAATACGAGTCAAGTAAAATCACTTTTCTGACGAGGTGCATGTATTATTTTTTCGCATTTTGTAGATAATTGACCATTTTGCATTTCATGTTTAAATCCGTTTATATAATATAGACGTAGTATTCTGACGTCTCAGTAATTTGGCAATTTAAACCTAAACAGGATGATGTTTTTTGTAATTAACAACAATTGACAGCATCCAAATAAACTCATCTTTGAAGAACAATATTTTTAACAATAATTATCAAAATGGCTGATGAAAACGACTCGAAAGATATCTTACTTGCAGCCTAGGAAGCTTCTTCCAGTTTACTTTCAGTGAAATCTAAGCAAAGGTATGAGAAAGTGTATAATGTGTTCTGCGAGTGGACAAACTTCAAGAGATTTAAAGGAATTAACGAAAACTTTATGCTGGCCTATTTTTACAAAAAAGTAGGGTATTTTATATTGTTAAAATATTCTACAAGGGTAATAATTTTGTTATTTGTTTTAGGAAAAATTCCTTAGAGCTTGTAATAAGCTACATACTCAATAATCAAAAGCACGATTAAATCAATAAAAATACGGATATTTTACAATATAACAATATCTTACTTAAAATCTCCAAAATAACCAATATAATCCTAAAAAATGAAAATTTTTGACAATGAAAACCGTCACAACCTTTCTGAATAAAGCTCCGGACGAACATTTTTGTTAATGAAAGTGGTATTAATTTTTGGGCCGAATGGTGCATATCGTCGTGAAATTGTTGTAAATAAAAAAGATGTTCAACAATTGGTTGATACAGCGGGGCCAAAAGTTATAACCTTTTTTTACGTACACACCTGTTCTTTTAATATTTATAGTCACACTGTTCAAAATAACGTTTTTCTTTCTTCTTAAATTGTGGTTTTATAAAGGAATGTAAATGCGAAAAAATAAAATAAAAGCCAAGCTGCAGGCAACGAACTCAAGGGCTAGAATTAACGCAACGCCAGTTTGTTTTGAGAAAACCTAAACAAATTGCTAGATCTCAGAAATTAAAATCACGAAATTATCTTTAAAATGTAATAAAATTATTTAAAAATATTGGGTTTTCTGTTAACATAGGCAACATTAATTTAAGTTTAAATATTTATTGATATGGCAGTTCTAAGATCCGATTGAACCGGCAACAAGGTTGATTGGGAGAATTGCTGTATTCTTTTGATAAAAAATTCAATGTTATTTTATCTCTTTCTATTGGGTTGTATTATTCAATAACACGTTTTGTAAACTGATTAGATCAACAGCAATCGAATTGAGCATCTAAAGTGAATGACATATCTGTCTGTCACTATAGATAATAAACAAAAATAGTTTTCTGGCTTAAATAAATATTTTTAACAATAAAAAATAATCGAATTATAAAAATTTTAGTTATGGTAAAATGCCGTAAACATAAAAAAAAATATTACCGGAGTGATGTTATTTAGTGTGTTGAACCAATGTTGCTGGCGCAGTGTGCTTACAAAAACTCTTAAATATATTAATGCCAAACAACGTTTTTTTACTTTTATTTCATTAAAAAATTCGTTGGCTGCAGGCGACACGTCGCGCTGGCCTTAATTTTAAAATATCTGACCAACATACTTACGTCAAAAACAATGGAAGTTTTTTTTATGAATAAAGGTTTTATTTTTTGAAGGTGACCAAGCTGTACTCCGTTGCTATCGAAAATACAGTGAAAATTGTAGCAATCGTCTGCTTGAACGAAAAGTTCCATCATGTTAATAAACTGAGCTGCAAACAAGTTCGTGACTAAAATCTTCTGGACCATATTTGGGATTTAGTCGCATATAGTATATTCTCTTAAAATCATGAGTTACTTTTGGTAATGGCAAACACTGCCTAAAAGTTGTATAAAAGTAAAAAACTCGTAATATCTACTTTGTTACTTAAATAGTACAGCAATATGGTATAGGTGTAAAAATACAATGACTTTATCGCAGAATAATATATTGGTTATGCATATGATAATTTTGTATTTTGTTAATTAAGTAAAAATTGAAAATATGTTTTGCATTGTTGTGTCAGATTCATTAATTAAAAAGTCCTTGTAGGGTACACGCCTAAAGAAACTGGGACACCTTCGGTCCTGGTCCCGGGATATAGAGCCTGCTAAGCCCCATTAACCCCTCTTGAACTAGCAGATTGCTTAAAACAAATACGACCCATAGGTAGTTGTATAAATTTACTTATCCATTGGCAAAATTTCTACTTACTATCAGAGCTGAAACTTTACAAACGATTTAAATCCTTTTTTTGATTTAAATCGTTTTTTTGATTTAAATCGTTAAGATTTAAATCTTTTTTTCAGTCGTGTTTTTTATCTTTGATTTAAATCTATTTATAAAAAGATTTGATCTTTTGACAGAAAAAAGATTTAAATCTTTGTGAAAGGATTTAAATCATTTCAAAAAGATTTAAATCATTTTAAAAAGATTTAAATCGTTTGAAAATGATTTAAATCATTTTAAAACGATTTAAATCTTTTTGCAAATGATTTAAGTATTTTTAAAATGATTTAAATCTTTAGTTTCAAATTATTTTTCACCCCACTCCAAACCCCAAATAGGTAGTGGGGGCTTTATGTGCATGGTGCATGTCACGTCTTCCCGTTTTGCGTCTCCCATCAGTAAGGTACCTAGCGCCAAAACAATCATATATTTCCACTACCGCGCGTTATTGTCATAACAGCACGTGTTTATTTAGAGCGCTAACGCGGTAACGAGATGGAACAGTTTCTATGATTTCATATCCCAAATTTTGTCCGAAAAAGAAAAACTTTCGGATCTATATGACAACTTAGACTTAAAACATTACAAATTAAAGGAAAATGAACTGGAATACCTTGAAGAGTATAAAACTGTGCTCAAGCCCATCGCACAGGCAATAGATATTTTACAAAAGACAAATCAACTTATTTTGGAACACTTATGCCTACCATAGGTAGCTTGCATGTCAAATATGAAAAGATGAAAGGTTTAAATATGCGCAAGTTAGGATTTTTAATAGACGTATGCCTTAAATCATGCAGACCAGATTTTCTGCATGTTTTAAAATTTTCAAGGAATCAGAAGTTGGTATAATAGAAAGTACATTAATTCCTAATTTCGTTTGCGTTGGTTATACTCATTTAAAAATACATCTCTTATTCTAGAAGAATGTCAAATAAAAAAGATAATTTTAAATGCTGGAAAAGAATTCATTAATTCTAAGGAAAACCTAAACTTGGGCACAAGTACTGACCCAAATAAGGTGGATGATTTTTTTGAGCTTAGCAATATGCCAGAATTTTTGATGAATGAAACTGAAAGATTGAGCAATGAGTTAGAGTTACAATTGCTGCAGTATCTTGAAGACCCATCAGCTGATGTAAAAATTTTAAATAAATATAGTATTTTAAAGAAAATGTTTTTAAAATACAATTGCAAGCCCTCTTCTGGTCCTGTTGAGAGGATGTTTTCTTATGCAACCTTTATAAGTTCTACCAGACGTCATGCACTAAAGGACAAAAATTTTGAAAATCTTGTCCCGCTTAAAGCTCAGCGCTAGAGACCATAAAATGTTTTTATAATAAGGAATTATATAGTTTCAGTTATTTTTTTTTTAAATTGTAAGGTTAATAAATTTTAGCTTGTCATTTGTATTTTATTTTCTAAAACTTACACAACCTATTTATATGCAATATAGTTACCTAAAATGTAAAGATTTCATTTTTTTTATAGAATGATCTGCAAACCAAAAAAATATATATGTTACCGTAAAAACCCGATTTTCCTAGTAAAAACTAGTATTAACTAAGCGGATAAGTTAATTCTAGTTTTTGCTAGTAAAAACCAGAATTGACTAAGAACCACAGTTAAAACTATTATTTCTTAATTTAATCAGGTTTTAACTGAAATGAGGTTTTAACGGTAACATATTATAGCATTTTTTAAAAAGATTTAAATATTTGCAAAATGATTTAAATCATTTCAAATTGATTTAAATTTTTTCAAAAAGATTTAAATCCTTTCAGAAAGATTTAAATTATTTCAAAATTATTTAAGATCAAATCTTTTTAATAAAATTATTTATTTCTCTAAAAAGATTTAAATCAAAAAATTAATGATCTTTGATTTAAATACTTAAAAAAAAAGATTTTTGATTTAAATCACTTTATAAAAGTAAAATGATCTTGGATCTTTGATTTAAATCTTTTTAAAAAGATTTATGACAGCTCTGCTTACTATTTTAGATTCTTTGGAAAAAATATCAGGTGGACACAAAATTTCAGAATAGAAAGTAACTGAATTTAGTAATTCTCTCAAAAGTTGCCTTTTTTCCGATTTTGATTAAATTTGGTAAACGGGTCTTTTTTAGGGCGGTGATCACGAATCTAAAAACATTTTTTTCGGCAACGTTTCGTTTTCGAGATATTCATCATCAAAGGTGAAATTCAAACTGTCCTGATTTTTACAATTCCTCCTTCTCTTTGCATGTATGTTTTGATTCATACACTATATTGGCATACAATATTTTATAAACACCTTTTAAAAACTTGTTTTTATATTTATTTTACACATTTTCTCCTTTTAATTGCAAACCTCCATTTTCCAAGGCCGCTTACGCCGCAACCGCTGCCGCGCTGGGGATTTATCAGTAAATCTGGCCGCGGCCTTTAACATTAAAACCTCACAATTTAATGAAAAAAAGGTAAAAATGAATAAAAAAACATATTTTTATAAGGTGTTAATGAAATATTTTGTGCCAATTTAGTGTAAAAATGATAAATTGTGTGTAAAAGAAGAGGGAATATAGTGAAAATAAGAATGTTTGATTTTCACCATTGATAATGAATATCTAGAAAACGAAACAATGCTGGAAAAAATTGTTTTCAGTTTTGTGATCAGCGCCCCAAAAAACCTCAGTATACCAAATTTGGTAAAAATAGGAGTGGAGGCAACTTTCGAGCAAATTACCCTGGATTCAAGCCATTTACTTTATGAAGGTATTTAGTAGGTAGGTATTTGATTACTTACATAACTTTGCTGTGTTGTACCAACTCAGGAGACAACGGATGCCATTTGTATAACTCTGGCATTAAACCTCTAATCGTATAATACATATCCAATTTTTGTTTGGCCCTTTCTATGCTAAATTTATTGTAGAGCACCAAAAATCTTAGGGTGCGATATGCTAAAAATAAATTTGGTTTTTGGTTTACCTATAAACTAAGGCATCTTAGTTCTCAAATTTTTGCTTATTTCAGTGTGTTTTCCCCAATTTACATTTTAACTCGGGACGACTTTTTATATTTTTTTAGATTAAGCATCTAATAATATAAAGTTTTTGTCTCCTGACATTTTTTCCCATTTTGCTTCGTTTTCAAAAAACAAAAATTTAACCAATGCATTCAATTCTCTGAAACTCTTACGGCCGAGTGATGATTGCGTTGTTAAAGTTACCAATGGACTTAACAATGGGTTAAATTTAACAAAGAGTAAAAAATGAAAAAACTTGACAAGCTAGCACATTTCAAGGCAACTCGATGGTGATTAATAATTTGGTTCGCAATTTTGCTTTAAAAATCAATTAAACATATAAAAAAATAATTACTTTGCACCGAATATGAAAAAAAAAATAGGTTTAGCATTCTAACAAGGTCATTTTATATATTTTCTTCAAAAACAAGCAGTAGGATAGATAGCTCAAATGACCAATACTGTAGAGCTTCTTAAAATTTTGACTATTGATAGCTGTCAACTAACTGTCCAACAGCGAACAGCAATCGAAATTGATAAAATAAATTTCTTGTTTTATATTTTTGATCTGTGGAGCTTCGAGTTCCGTAGAAGCCAAAATACGCATAATGGAGCTTCGTGCTCATTGGGACTTTCTCTCAGGATAAAAAAACTACAACATATATTGATTTCAGCCATTTTCATCGGAGCACTTCCCATAAGAAATGATTGATATATGGAGCTCCGTAGGAGCCAAAATACGCATAATGGAGAAGTTCTGAGGACGAAAAGAGCTACAACATTTATCGATTTCAGCTATTTTTACCGGGGTCACTTCCCATAAGAAATGATCGATCTGTGGAGGTTTGGAGCTTCGTAGGAGCCAAAATACGCATAATGGAGCTTAATGCTCATTAAGACTTTCTCTCAGGATAATAAAAGCTACAACATATATTGATTTCACCCATTTTCACCGGGGTCACTTCCCATAAGCAATGATTGATCTGTGGAGTTTTTTTTTAGGAGCCAAAAAACGCATAATGAAGCTTCGTGCACATTGAGACTTTTTTTTGGCGTTTCAAAAGCTAAAAAATATATCGATTTTAGCTATTTTTACCGGGGGCCTTTAATTTTTTAAAGTTTTATTACTAGAAAAAAAAATATCAAAAGACAAAAAAGCTGTATTTTTAGTTGCTTAATCCAAAAAATATAAAAATTGCAAATAAATGGGAAAATTGCATTTTGACCGCAACACTAAAACATATTTTTTCTACTAGCGTGTGGAAAGCAGCATTTTTCCGCACGCAATTTAGTTTGGAAAGTGTCACTTTTCCGCACTAGTGCGGAAAATAATCACTTTTGCGCACTAGTGCGAAAAAGTAAACCCTTGCAAATTTCCCACTTAAACAGGTACTTAAAATGTTTTTAATTCTGAAGTTTGACTTAGTATAATTCTATTATTGGCATAGTATTCTTTTATTTGTACAAATTAGGTGTAAAATCAACGAAATATTCGCTAAAATTTAATATTGTTTTAAAAACATTGTTTCAAACATCCTGGTATATATTAAACTTGCTTGTCAGATTTTTAGTTTTGACCGGTGCCGGTGTCCATATTATAAAAGATCAAAGTCATTAAAAATCATCGATAATTAAAAGTGTCTTTAGTACATTCTGATCAGTATCGTCGATTTTGAATAAAAAACGTTTCCCATGGAGTCTTCTGACGAGGAATTACCTGAATCCATTCTCAAAGCAGCCGAAATAGCAAATTTAGATTTGTTGTCGTCCAAGTCGAGGCACAGGTACGAGAAAGAATATACAGCATTTACAAGCTGGTGTGGCGAGAAAAAAATCAAAAGTATGAAAGAAGAAGTTTTAATGACATATTTTGCGAAACTTGCTAAAACATGTAAACCCAATACCTTATGGTCAAGGTATTCCATGTTAAAAAGTGTCATTAAGATCAAAAAGAACATGGATTTAAGCAAATATTTCAAAGTTACATCATTTTTGAAGAAGAAAAATGTGGGATTTAGACCCAAGAAGGCCAAAATTTTCTCGAAAGATGAAATAGCAAAATTTATTAATGATGCTCCAAATAATGTCTATCTAGCGATGAAGGTAGCTACAATTTTCGGACTAGCTGGTGCGTGTCGTCGAGAAGAATTGATGAAAATTAGCATTGATGATATTGACGATAAGGGGAATCTTTTAATTGTAAATATTCCAGACTCCAAAAACCATTCTAGCCGAAGTTTTGTCATTTCCGAGGAAATTGAAAATGGAAAATATCTAGCTTTGTATAAAAAGTATTCCAGTTTACGAAAGCCCGAAACACCACACAGAAGATTTTTTGTTAATTACAAAAAAATGGATTGTACTGTCCAGTGCATAGGAATAAATACTTTTGGCAAGATGCCCTCTGAAATAGCTGCCTATTTACGTCTTCCAAACCCAGAACTTTACACGGGACATAGCTTTCGCCGTTCCTCAGCTACAATGTTAGCTAATTCTGGTGAAGGCATAACGAATATTAAAAGACTTGGAGGTTGGAAGTCATCATCTGTTGCAGAAGACTACCTAGAAAGCTCTACAAGTTTCAAGAAGGACTTATCAAACAAAATATTATCCCAAAATTCATCTACCTTTGAACACAGCAAAACGCACTCAAGGCCCATTGTACCGTCTTCTAGCAAGCAACAATGTGTTCTGTTACCTGTAACGACGACCGGTTCAATTGCACCTCAACGGCAATCTCCAACTCCGCAACTTACCCACAACAACTTGCATCTGCGATTCATTTGCAAAATGATACCAACTGTTCTTTTACGATTAAGGTTGTTAATAATAATAAGTAGTAATGGTAAAAATAAATATTATCCAATGGTTGTTTAGTTTGACTTTTTCCACAAACTCGTAGAAAAAATGTTGTACCTAACACGTATGGAAAGTGTCTTGTCCACCCTTGACGGCTTACCGAACGACGCGAAGCGGAGTTCGTGTAACTGCCGTCGCGTGCGGAAAAGTATCGCTTTCTGCACTTGTTAGGTAAATAACTATTTTTAAATATTAGTTAAATCTATTTTAAACATAAAAACAATACTTTATTTACTAAAATCAATACCTACTTGGTTTCTCCGGAAAGTGAGCTTGGGTATCCGCCCATGTGCCCAATATCTTAATGTATTCTTCTAAATCTTCTTTTGTTTTACTAAATTCCTTAAATATTTGTTTATAAAACTCTTTTTCGTCGGTTTCCAAAATATCTTTAGACATTTTATAATTAAATAGCAAACTTAAATTGTAGACCCGGTAAATAGAAAGCGTAGGTATTTTATAAGGCAAACAAGTTAAATTGTTTGGACAAAAAATATATTTATCTATAATTAGGTGAAATTATCGGCAGGCAAAAACAACAATTAAGACATAAAAGGGTTTAGTCTAGGAGGAATCGGCTCATGATTACCGAAAACTATTTTACCTCAATTTCTTTATACGATCGTCTCTAAATTGAATCGATTATTTCTGAAACCCGTCAAGTACCAAAAGTATAGTGTTAAGAAAATCAAAGAAAACTGTTTTATTAGAGAAACAATTTTTTATGGTGCTTAAAGTAATTTTTTATTAAAAATACTTGTATTATCAAGTAATTTAATTAAAACTAAATAATTACTTCTGATAACGTCCAATCACAATTTTTTTGAAGAAATATTTACTCTGTAATAAAGAACAGAATAACTTGTTTAATATATTAACTTAATAAGTTTTTTGGGGTTAATAACAAATAAAATGGTTATTTTATTTAAACAAAAATATTTAGTTCTTCCAAATATTTATTATGCGAAATAAAATATTTAGAAAAATCACTTTTCACTCTAGGTAACCCATTTCTACTGCTTAGTTTGAAAGTTCTGCAGTTTTCAGCAAAATGAATGTGAAATCTTCCAATTCGTCGATGTATTTACTAACTTCTATTTTTCTTCTGGCTTCTTTTGTTGTAGAAAAACTTTATAGGTAAAATTTTTAAAGCTCTCCTTTTGTGCTTAAGGGACTTCTTTACCATAACTTGCAACAGAATAGTCGTTTTTCTTGTAATATGCTGGCCACCAATTTTTAAAACTAAATACTTTTGACGTTTTAAACGAGTGGACCTTAAAGCGCTCATTAGCACCAGCTTTTAAAATTAGCTCAACATATTGCTCTGGTGTATACACCCGATCCACTTTTCTGAACACACGCTTTGTACTCCCAAAGTCCCGATCACACGCTGAATACGAATGGCTCCTAACGGGAAAGTTGTGCATTATTGTGAAAAAAAGTGTTTCTATCACATAGATTCATTAAAAAACGAGTGACGGTGTGGTTTTTATTTTATGGCTTGGTTATGACAGGGTATTTTTTTATCCACTAAATATTCTTTTTTGCACTGGATATTTTTTTGCTGGTTCGTCACCCCTTAGCTAAGTACGCTAAAAATAAAGATTCCGTAAATGTTTAACAGGCAAAATTGGTACCAATAGTTTTGTAAAGATCTCTAGAATACAGCTTAATCACTTTACTACCTCAGATCGGGTTGTTTAAGATGGTTTAGGAGGTTATTCGTCCTGCCAAAGCGTCGTTTTAATGCCATTTACGCAATCTGACCCGAATTTCTAGTAAAATCGACCTCTGTTGGTAAGGCACACCCATTAGAGGGGTACCAATGGCTTCCTTATGGTCCCTACTATGCAACCCAGCTCTTAACTAAGCCCAGCGAAGCGCGTTCATTAGTTATTTAGCCTGTAAATAGCCGTTTTTTCACGATTTGGTCCATATTTCGAGTGAAATTGACCTTTGTAGGTAAGGTACACCTACAATATCGGTACCAATAGCTTCCTTATAGTCCCTACCATGCTACCCAACTCTTTACTAGGCCCAGCAAAAGCGCGTTCAAAATGCTATAAGCGGTTATTTATTCCGAAAATAGCCGTTTTTTCACGATTTGGTCCAAATTTCAAGTGAAATCGACCTTTCTAGGTAAGACACATCTGCTATTTCGGTACCAATGGCTCCTTGTAACACCTTCCATGCACCACGACTCTTTACAAAGCCCAGCGAAGCGCGTTCAATAAGCTATAGAGGTCGATTTCACTCGATATTTGGACCAAATCGTAAAAACGAAAAAAAAGGCTATTTCCGGGCTGAATAACCGCCCATACCAAAATACTAAATTAATAGTAATAAAAGACATTTATTCACAAAATATGTATAATAAAAAAAAATTTATAACACAATGGTAGCAAAATTTAACAAATTTTCATTTTAGTCTATATTAATTTTTCTAAAATTTCCATAATATCCCAATATTTCGTCATTAACTAATTTTTCCGGCCGTAGTGATTCATCAACTTTCATCGTTAGCAGTTTGTCAAATCTCTCTTTGTGTTGTTCGTATTTTTGAAGCAAAAGATCTATAAAATATAAAAATCAATAGAAAAACTAAGTATGTCCCTATTTTAAGTGTTAATCATTACCTATATATTTACTTATTATTATATATTCTATTTTAAGTATTAATCATTACCCTAATCTCTTTATGCTGTTCTTTCTTAATTCCATATAACACTCATATTATTAATAGTTGTATTATAAACTCTTACTTTCCCAAAAACTGGAAACTTGCCAATGTTTTACCATTGGCTAAAGTGAATAACCCTACAGAATTTAATCAGCTGCGTTCAATATCAATTTTGCCAACCTTTTCCAAAATATTGGAGAAAGTTATAGAGTTACAGATCTCCTGTTATGTTTATGGATTTCACGTTATTCCGCCTAAACAATCAGGTTTTAAAGTGGGGTATGGTTGCTCCACTGCACTTTCTGATATTATGGATGATGTAGTTACTGCATTAGATGTGGGCGAGGTAACTGTTTTGGTGCTATTAGATTACACCAAGGCATTTGATATGATTGATCACAACGTTATGGTATCTATTTTAAAGTACATAGGTTTTGAGCAGTCTGCATCTGCATTAATTTCTTCGTTTTTATCGGATAGAGAACAGCGGGTTTGTCTTGACGGTAACGTGTCTGAATTATTAGCTGTCAAATCGGGGGTACCTCAGGGCAGTATACTTGGTCCACTTTTATTTAATATTTATACTTCCAACTTAGTAAAATCTCTTAGACACTGTAAATATCATCTTTATGCAGATGATACTCAGATATATGCTTCATTTAAGCCAAGTCTTGCCGAAATTATGACCAATCAAATAAATATTGACTTAGATAAACTTCTGCGGCGCTCGGAGGATCATTTGTTAAAGATAAATCCAACTAAATCAACCGCTATACTTTTTTGCAACGATAGCTGCAGAAACCAATTGCAGGAAAGTATTAAACTTAAACTAGGTGACAATATAATTCCGTTTAAAACCTCTGTAAAAAACTTAGGCCTCACTATAGATAACAAATTAAAATTTAATGAACATACTACTTTATGTTTAAGAAGGGCATATTCAATGTTAAAAATAATTTACTTGCACAGATTTTATCTTTCAGTAAAAACTAAAGCCATGCTTTGTGAAGCGCTGGTATAATCCCATTTTAATTTTGCTGATCATTTGTACGGTCCTTTTTTGGATAGTCTGGATATAAAAAGAATTCAGAGAGCTCAAAATTCTTGCCTCAGACTGATATTTGGAATCAGACGTAGGCAAAGAATTTCACACAAATTACCTGAATTGGGGTGGCTTAATATGGAGCGGCGGCGTACCTTGCATTCCATAGTGTTTTTTTACAAAATTTTAAAATTTAAAAGCCCTCCTTACTTGTGTCAAAAAATAAAATACAGGACTGATATTCCTAATTTAAATATTTGTAGGTTAAATTTACTTACAATACCATCACATAATAAAGAAATATTTAAAAAATCATTCTCCTACCAAATTGCTTTGCTAATAAATAAATTTAAGGTTATGGAATTTTCCTCGTCAGTAGCCTCATTTAAGAAAGAAATGCGATTCACTTTGCTGACAAATTAGAATACATTACACCCGTATTAACCTCCCCCTTCCTCCTTTTTCCCTTAATTCTTCTTCTTTCTCTTTGTCTATCCTTTCCCTTCTCTGTCTTTATCTCTGTCTTTCTATCTCTTTTCTATTTACCACTCTTTTTTTAGTTTTCTTACCATTTTTGTTAGATAATAGTTTTTTTTGATTTTTAGTTTGGTTTTTAAGCTTAGTAATAGGTTTTCTTATTTTAATGGAATGCAAATAGTTATATATTTATATGTTTTTTGGGGTCTAATGGGGCAAGCTGATGTAGCCCTTTATTTCAAACAATTTTTTTATTTTAAATTGTATGAATATGTTTTTTTTTGGAATAAAAAAACCATTTATTATTATTATTATTATTTTAAAATATTAGGTTTTTTTAAATTACATACTTCTGAATGTACTTAAAAAATATATTAATAACATATTGTTTTAGTTTACTTTAAAGGTGTGATGAAGAAAATGTTATGGTTTTAATATTACCAAACTTTTGGATTTTTTTTCTTTTTTTGTAAGTTTGTACACAACGTTTTGGTTAGTATATATCCTTAACCGTTTCTAAGTTATAACTATTTTTAAACGTATGACTTATATTGCGTGATCCAGGAGAACGGTTTATCCTTTTTTGTGCATTTTTCAATATAAAAAATAAAACTTGAAATATCTTACAATGCCAAATTTCACGTGTTTTGACGAGTGCTACCTATTTTTACATTTTTGGATATCTGGGAAGATATTAAATTTGGCAGGTTCAAAAACTTTTTTTATCTAGATGGCTATAATGAGCCAAAAATAAATGTTTAATGTAAATTAATTTAACAAAAATATAAAACATGCTTAATGCCTAATGGTATCGCGTTTTAAAATTCCTAAATAAAAATAATCCATATTTTAAAGTGAGATGATATGGGTTAACCCTTTCTTAAAAAAAAAACTTAGCCTTCCAAAAATTAATTCCAAATTAAAAAATAATAGAAACTTTAACGTTTAATGCACTGGTAATACCTATTTCAAAAAAAAAAAAAAAAAAAGTTGTCATAATTTAACATTCAGGCCAGTGTTTAACGCAGAATATTTCCAGATATCTAAAAACGTAAAATTATTCATTTGAAAATTGAAAGTTGAGGCCGTTTCCGAAAAAACCGGAAGTTATTAAAAATTACGTAAGTTTTTAAAAAAGGTCAAATTTGACATTAAATAATATCGCAAAGTTTAATTAAAATGCAGAAAAAAAGGGTGAGCCACCTGGTATATTATTCGTTGTTTACTAAAGCTTCGCCATTTTTTTAGCAGTTTAACAAGGGCTGCCCGATGTTAATTATGTTATAGATATATTTATTAAATGCATCCTGTTGTTTAGAATTATTGCAGCTTATTTTATTTTTTTTTTCTTCCAGTGGCTTTCGTTATAAATATTGTTTGCTTCAGACCAGTATGCGATGTTGTTTTGACCATGCATGTATGGCAACTCCTGACCTTGACGGGAGGGCAAGATGGTAGTTTTTCGCAAATATCTCAAAAACTATGCGGTTTAGCGCAAAAACTAATTGTATACAGCAATAATCTTTAAATAATTACAAACAATAAATATTTTATACATGATCCCGCTAAAGTGACCGCTTCAGAAGATATAAAGGGTTAAAAGTGGCATTTTTTCAAGTCTTCCAGATTTTTTAAGAAAAACATGAAATTATTCCTATAATAAATTGAAATAAATCATTGATATCACTATAAATAATAGGTATCCATGTAATGTGGCTGCATATTGATCACATTCCAGCCAAATATTCCAGAGAGGTACAAAAAATTTATATTGAAAGACTACCTAGTTATGGTAAATGCAGTTTTAAATTAATATTAAAATAAATCAGGTTTCAGTCCTATTAAATCACCTCACCCTTCTCTTTTATATCCTTATCAATAATACGCGTGTCCTTGTCAACACATTTCAGGTATGAGTAGTTGCCGCACATGCCTAAATAGTTTGAACCACTCTTTCTGTCCTCGCAGTTACATACACATTGAGGAAAAGTGGTTCTTGTGGAGCAGCGGGACGCAATTTAGCATGTGGTCTCAGGTATTTCCCGATCCTCTTTCCCCTCTCCTACATAAACCGATTTTTCCACTTATTAAACTGCTTTAGCTGGTGGTAAACTCTGAATAAATGCTGACTGGAAGCTGCAGAAGTGAGGAGATGCCAATTTGAACAACGAATATACTTGCTGTTTTGCATTTGCCTGCAATTAGTACTAGTAGCGAAGAAAATCTAGATCTTTGTAATTTTGATAATGTATTACAAAGTTTGGTTCAAGACATAACAAATTGTGATATTAAATTAAATTAGTGGTTACAAAGCACTCTTCCAGTAAAATTTGGAGGTCTTGGAATAAGAGATACATCCACCCTGTCTATTTCTGCCTCTTTAGGTTCAATCAATGACGTGTCAGGTTTACTTTTCAAAATTTTACCTTCCTATATTCTTGCGACAGTAGATAATGATTTCAGCAATTGTTTTGTAAGATGTTTATCTGTTTGCAATCTTCAAAATCAACCACAAGAATTAACAAAAAAACAGAAAGATTTTGACTTTTTAATTTACCAAGCTCGTCACAAATATATTACAAACATGTGCCAGACAAGTGAAGATAAGGCACGTCTACTTGCTCTTCAGGCTCCTGAAAGTAATGCTTGGATTAACGCACTTCCATCTTCGTCCTTGGGAAATTTGTTAGATAACAAAACATTCCATATTTCCATCGCTCTCAGACTTCCTGTGTGTGGAGAGCACACCTGCGTTTGCGGCGAAAATGCTGATATTTATGGCCTGCATGGGTTAAGCTGCAAAAAAAGCGCAGGGCGTTCTTCTAGACACAGTCAGATAAATGACATTATCAAAAGAGCTCTGATTTTAGCTAAAAATCCTTCTGTGTTAGAGCCTCTTGAAGTTTGCAGAAGCGATGGAAAACGGGTAGATAGAATGACCTTAATTCCCTGGAAATATGGAAAACAATTACTTTGGGACGCTACTTGCAGCAAAATCCTATCTGGACAAAACTTTTAATTTTGTAGGTGCGGCTGCTCGTATTGCCGAGAATAAAAAACATCTAAAATATAAAGAGCTTGAAGAACGCTTTATCTTCATTCCTTTTGCTCTTGAAACTTTTGGTCCTTTGGGTGATGAGGCTAAGGGTTTTATTAATGAAATTTGCAAAAAAAATAAAATGCAAAAAATCTCGAAGTTTCATTATCCAAATAATTGGTTTAGCTGTCTGTGCAACGGGATAATGCAGCATCGGTACTAGGAACAATCCAGGAAGACCTAGGACTTGATCAAGTTTATAATTTTTAAATATAGATTAAGTTATTTATTTAATTTTAGAATATTGTTATAAAATTGTTCTGTTGTAATTTACTTATTTGATTAATTTAATTATTAAAAAATAATATCCATAAAAAAAAGATCTTTAGTGTTCTTTCTTTTAAATATGGCAAAAAGAAAATGCGTCCCAGCATCAGCAACTACATTCGGATTAGCTTTGGGGTCGTTGAAGGCAAGAAGCTTCGTGCGAAGAGCCTTGTTAGCCTAAACTTTTCCAATCGATGCAATTTTTCCATTGTTGTAGATACTTGAGACAGTATCACACCCTGTAAAAGAGTATGGAGCAAAGATAAAATCTGTTATCTCCCCAATGCCCCGCTGCATGTCAGAAATATAGTACACTTATTCCTGTTCAGAGATTCGGAGGAAGTGCCCTAATAACAGATTTATGAACAATACAGCAGTAGTATCATTACTCATTATTAGTCTAGGAGGAAGCGGCGCATGAGTACCGAAAACTACTCCACCTCAATTTTTTTTATACGATCTTCTTTAAATTACCCTACTGATGATATAAATGTATGTTGCCATGGCGCCACCTGGTGCTGGTGTTTAAACTGAAATTGCTTAAACAATTGCAAGAAATTGTTACTTTTCGACCGGAATTTTTTTCATATTCTTTATTGTAATACAAATAAAAAAGGTCTTATGACTTTTTACGAAAAAGTTACTATTTTTAAAGATATAAATTTTTGAAATATAATGCAGGGTGTTTTCTAACTACGGTACGAAACTTCAGAGGGTAATTGGCTAGGTCGTTTTAAGAAAAAAAGTTCCTATGAACATATGTCCGGAGTTGCTTCGTTTCTGAGATACAGGGCGTTGAAGTTTAAAGAAAAAAACGGTATTTATAAAATATCATAAATATCCTAAAACCGATTTGGTCGAAATTTGGTGCAGTTATTTGAAGTAATAAGGTGCTTATTTAGCTCTAACTAGATTAAAATTATTAGCTCCAGTGGCGTCTCAGTGGGCACCACAGCCATGTTATTGACGAAAAAAAGTACACCAATGACTTTTTTATTTTGGGTAATTGCGATTAAAAAAAAACTTTTCTGTCAATTTGACGCCCCTTTTAGAGAAAATTTGACGCCCCCATCGATCACCTATGAGGGGGGAGCCTCCCCCTTCCCCCCCTGTTCGCTTCGGCCCTGACTCTATGGGCATTGACACTTATAAAAAGGAAAAAAAAGATGAAGAACACTTGCGCAGATAACGGACAACCAAGTAAAAGTAGATGAATTATTACGTAAATCTCAGTTAGAGTGCATTTCTAGCTAATACTAAGAACAAAATGGGAGTAATATCAGCATTTTCTTTTTGTCATGTTTGAAGCAAATAACACTCAGATCTAGATTTTTTCGCTACCAGTGCTACTTTCAGGCCATTGCAAAACAACCTGTATATTCGTTGTTCACTTTCCCCCACTTCTGCAGCTTTCAAGCAGCATTATTTCAGAGTTTATCACTATGTGAAAATTTTTATTACATTCTAGAAAAAGTGAATGGTACAGTTTGACGTTGGGGGAAACTTTTTATTTTTAAGTTGTCGAGATTTAGATTTAATTGCACCGTAATATAGGAATATTTCCTAAAATTTCCAAACCACTTTAGAAAATATTTTTCGACGTACCATTTAACTCATTTAAGGATCTTTCTTCGCCCCCGATATCCTTGGGCATCCTGGATTTACCAAAAACGTCCAACAAAATATCCGTGCTACTGTGTATTTGTATCTAAAATTAAATAAATTATAAACCTATAATAAATTAAATAAATTTAACTACACACAATTCTTTAAACCGAATTTTAAATACTTGGTTTTAGTCCGAAAATGAATTTTTACAGTAAGCTTGGTAAAAAAATTACCGGGCTAGTCCAGTAATAGTATATTTCATTGCCAGTACGGAAATAACGATTTTTTGGTGCGCGTGTGTTTAATTCTGTCACTGGGAAGTCATGCAAGAACGGAAAAATCCATTTCTGGACGTGTAAAGAACGATATTTTTTATTATACTTATGTACTTGAAAACAACATAAACAAAAAACATCGCAAAAAATGATTAAAAAAATTTGCGATTATTTATTTTTATTTTTAAA
This sequence comes from Listronotus oregonensis, assembly GCA_019359885.1. Taxonomy (NCBI): domain Eukaryota; kingdom Metazoa; phylum Arthropoda; class Insecta; order Coleoptera; family Curculionidae; genus Listronotus; species Listronotus oregonensis. The sequence goes on from JAHBCN010008232.1 coordinate 37,720, forward strand.
ACTGTAAAACGAAATACTAATTAATATTAATTAAATCTAAGAAAATTAATTTTGGACGGAACCGTTATGATTAATGGTTATATTCATTGTACAATTCCTATTATTTTTGAAGCTCAATTTCTTTTATATTTCTCTTTGTTGAACTAAAGATGTTGAAGCGGAGTGTTCGTGTATGTTTTGGTTCTCTTGATTGACTGTTACAGATTTTGTAGTTTCCAAGTTACAAGGCCTAAACAACTTTTGGGATACTTTAATTTTTCTTTGTGTGGACTCCTCTATATATCCTTCTGCTACATTGGAAGAAAGCCATCCTCCGTGTCTTTTCAAAGTGAACAAATCACCGCCGCTTTCTACCAACATGGTAGCCGAAGAACGCCTTAGTCCATGTGCGGTATATTCTTCGTGATTTTTGAGTTTATAGTATTTTGCAATAAGTTTTGGAATACCACTGATAATATGGCACTCGACATGTTGAGCGTAACATCTTTGGTTTCGGTATCAACAAATAATCTTCTACTCTCCATATTTTTAGGGCGGAGATCTGCGTATTTACGGTAAATGTACGGGATTGAATTTGCAATTTTCATTGGTAATGGTAAAACTTTTTGACCTGTGAGTTTTCCATCTTGACAGAACACGACAAGGAAACGCCCATTATCTTCCACATCGTCTAAACTCAAACGTATTTCATCTCTGCGGCATGCGCCGAAGATGCCAAACACTAAAATTACTTTGCTAAGTAGATATTGTCCATCTAAAGCTTCACATAAAAATTTGGTTACTTGTTCTGATGTAAGAACCTTGGAATTTTGGTACATATCCTACAGCTTGTCGTTTCAAAAAAGCGATAGTTTTTGGATATTGGTTGTGAGTATTTTCTTTTATTGCCAAACAACTCTTTAACATGGAGAATCGACTCCATAAGGTGGATGACTTCATAGATTTAGTCTTTTTTAGAAAAATAAACTAAGAGAATATCGTCACTCACAATTTTGATTTTTTTCTGAGTCCGCCATTCGGTAAAAATGTGATATTTATGCTCATATCTTAACCTGGATTTTACTGGTAATAAATCTGCACTCACTTCTGCCGCTTGTTGTAATATAATATCGGGAATATCCGGATTTTCTTCCAAATATGAATTCATTTTTTGAAAATGGCATACATTTCACTGACAGAAAATAAAATATGTCATTAATAAATAAATCGTTGTTATGAACAGTTTCCATAGATGGATTATTGTATAACCGCACGGAAAGAGGGATCGGGAAAAAAAATCCGTGCGCTGTTCTGAAAATGTTATATTTACTGTATTTTATACACAGTTAAAATGTAGTATTTTCAGATAAGTATAATAAAAAAAAAATTTTAGGATTGGTTCATATAAAATCCTCTTACAGCCATTCATAACTAATATACTCTATACTCTAGCTTATATTATTAATCTAACTAAAAAATTATCAGGAAACAGATGTCCACCATCCTCCTTCATTTTAAATTTTATAATATAAAAATATATATAATAAATTTAAAAATAAAGATATTTTGTAGGATTGAGGTATACATAGAGCCTATTTATATAAAGAAATTATGTGCTAAGTTTAATAACGATTGACTAAAAACTGTAGGAGCTAGAGGTTACGCAAATTCGAAAAAGTAGTTTTGAGAAGAACGTTTAAAATAAGTGAAAAAAATAGGGTAGTAATCAATTAATTTAAACAACTTAATAATTATTTAACTAATACTTTTTAAAATTTTTATCTAAGGTCTCTATTGTTAAATTAAAAAAAAAAAATGCTAACGTGCTGACTATTATACCTGCTAGCATGCTCCGTGCTCGATTCCACGCGCTCCGACCGTTTGACCGAGGGGCACTCACTCAAACGCGTATAACTACTAAACGGCATGGAATTTTCTTTAAATATTTCCAGAGAATATTTTTTAATTGTTCTTAATCGATTTATGAAACAAAAAAAAATCAAACTAAAGGGACATTGTTATTTTCCTACAAATGCGCAAAGTGATACTTTCCCGCACGCGACTGCCGAAGCAGTCAAGTGCGAAAAAGTCACTTTGCGCAAGCGTTAGGAACAAAATTTTTCCACGAGCGTCAGATAATACCAATATTGCAATGATTATTTTTT
>JAHBCN010008233.1:0-39753 GCA_019359885.1 Listronotus oregonensis
AAACCCCCCCTCCGTCAGTTCGGTAAATGGAGGGGGGGGATATGACGTATCCCCGGGGGTTTGGATAATCATCTGCATTTTGGGGAGTCTTTACCCTATCACGCACATCGGAAAACTTCATTTTCACAAGCTCGTCTCTTCTACAAGCTCCGAATATACCTATCACTAATGCAACTTTATCTGCCAAATATTTTTCAGTCGGCGCTTTTTTCAAAAAAGTTATAACTTGTTCGCGAGTCAGAACTTTTGACTTTTTAGGCTGATAATTTCTCCCAAGTTGCCTTAGGAACTGTTGCAGAGAAATCAACTTTTCATTACTTCTTATCTTCTTATGAACTATTAATTCTTTACGTAACATTGAAAACTTTGTCCAAAGGGAATTTGGTATAAAAGATAATAACGCTTTCGGTCAACGCATATCCCTCGGGCTTAAGGCCCTCGGGAAACACACCATCGACCTCAAGCGTTATTATCCTTATAATGCCCTTGATACGTTAATAACTATAAAAACATATAATAATAAACCAAAACGCGCAAAATCTCCTCTAAACCTGTTTTCTCGAGAAAGGTACCCATCACTGAAGCGGCGTTACCTCTTTGAATTGCAAGACTCATTTTTTGAATTATGTAGCCACAAGATTTATCAGAAGAAATTTTGGATGCAATGTTTTGGATCAGGCTCTTGGCTTCATCGCTCCAGAGACCATAAGTCTTTACGGCAAAAGGGTACAAAAATATATCGGTCTAGAAATTCACTATATGTTTCCTTTTTTATATTCAGCAAAATAGAAGCTGCGCCTTATGATTTAGATGTTCTATCTATATAAAAATTGGATAAAGTGTGTGAACATGTAGCATACCAAAGAAGCTGTTTAGCATGTCTCCATGAAGTCCATAGAATCAGAATTATTCCATCCACTCGCTTTCCATCATTGCGACACACCCAAACACAACATAAAATCTTAAAAAATTAGTACATGAAGATGATTTGATCATTTCATATAAAAATATTTATATAGTTTTTATATAGAAACACTTGTAGTTTAAAAACATATTTAAAAAAATCACTATAAAATATGTACTAATCCAGCAACGTTGTTTCTGGTCGAGGCAGAGATCATATTGGATTACCCTCGTATTTACCTTAAAATTTGACAAAGTGATTGGCATAAATTTTTTGGTACCTATTAAAAAAATGACGTACTTTTATTTATTTAAGAATACATATCACGTTGCAAATTTTGGGTTTTAAGTTACGTAGAAGGTACGTAGAAAAAACCGCAATCGAGTGACGTAATATTCTTTTCTTTAGAATTCGCGAAAGCTAAATAAATTTAGGAGCATAAATCCCAACAATTGTAATTTTAAATTATGTCTAATGTGTATATACTGTAATAGTTTATTAAGTATTAAGGTGAGTAATTGTTCCTTACTGGTTGAGGATGTGTTTGGAGTTCAAGACGCAGTCGAGATCTCCATGACAACCGAAACCAGTAAAAACCTATGTTTACTCTATTTTTTGCACACTAAAAATATTGAGTTGACTAGGAATATAAAAATAGAAAAAAAATATATATTTATAGGAATATCAAACACCTTAATTAAATACCCAGCTGGTATATTGAGTTTCTGCGGCAAGTAATTTGTTATATGTCATTAGTATCACATTTGTCACAGATTTGTCAATTTTAGCTCGTTCAATTCGATTTTGAGTGAGATATAATGCAGCAAGAAAGTGGCGATTCTGATCTGGAAAGTGCTTGGAACGCAGAAATCTTTTCGGGCCAGTTATGTTTAATTACTGTTTCAACTGGTATATCATTTTGAACTAAAATTTAATTTTTAACCCTTAATAGCTACCCACCCAAAAATCAACAATTGCCACTACCCATGGGTCAAATTGACCCACAACTTAAGACGCAAACAAAAACACTAAATAAATGGAAAAGGTTACTATATTTAAAAACTCTTAAAAACTAGACTTTAACAATATTGCTGATAACAAGAATAGCATTTAAAAACAATCTGGGCACACACTTCTGGCACATTGGCGACAAACCGGTTTTTTACAGTTGTGACATGATGTACTTGTTTTATGGTCCTTTTGTGAAGGACAGAAGGCGCATCGTTTTTTTTAGAGGCTGAAGTTGGTTGAACAGGTGCTACTTCAGCTTCCAGAGTAACTCCTAAGATATCTGCTGTCAAACTTCACAACTTTACTGGTATTTTTACATTATAAATGCGTGACTTCATATAAGGCTGACACAAGCTATGGGCCAAATTTTGTAAAAATACTTTTTCTCTCTATTTCTTTTCCAGAGCAAGAAAATTGTATACTCTACTGTTAATACCCGCAACATTTATTATCATATGAAACATCGCCATAGGCCAACGGCGAGTTTTTCTAGAAGTCGAATAATTTGAACATTTTTGGTCAAGCGAATCGACACCAGCTTTTGTGTCATTATAGAATAAAACAATATCTGGTTTTTTTGTTGTATTGTCTACCAATCTTCCAGTATGCATACTTGATATTAATATTACTGCCTTATTTTCTTTTGGAACAAATGACACAATTTTTATCTGACGTAAAGCAAAATTTGATGACAATATTGGACGAGATCTTGATGGTAGTAGTTCAGGAGGAATAAAACGTTTATTTTTCTTTAAAGTACCAACAAATGTTAGGCCTATCTTTTTCAGCTCATCAACAAGCTCCACAGAGGAGTACCAGTTATCACCGGCTATATATCTATTTGTTCCAGCTACTGGAGTAGCCAAACGGAGCACTACTTGTGTTGGATGTGATAATTTGCTGTTGGTATTTTTCATATTCTTCCCATAGTAAACTTCTGCATTAACTAAATAATGAGTTTTGGAGTCGGCAAGAACCTGTACTTTAAGACTATATTTTGCAGGCTTGCTTGGAATGTACATCCTAAATCCACAGCGTCCCCTAAAAGGAACCAACATCTCGTCCACAGTGAGGTACTCTCCAGGAGAACTTTGCAATTCTGAACAAAACGGTCAAAAACTTCGGATATTGCTGCCAGCTTATTCTCTTTTTATTCTGTCCTTTCTGGTCTCTGTGTCAAATCGAAGGCAACATAATAGAAAAGAAAATCTTGCTAAAGGCATGGTGCACCTAAATATATCACGCCCGGTTCCATCTGTTGCCCAGAGGATCTCAGATCCTCATGGCCAGATTTATATACTCCCAAAAAATATAAAAGCCCAAAAAACGCCTCCATTTCAAGTTTTCCAGTTTCACCTATAAATGAAGCCCGAACTCATATCTGCTATTTTTTTCGTTTTTTGAATTTACCTTCATTCTGAACAGATCTAATTTTTGGTTTGTAAAACACAATTTCTTCTATTATATTATCTGTTATTAGTAATCTCCAGGTTTCAAAACAGACTTTGGCTTGTTTTGCTTAGCAGGTCCTTTTAGTCCAGGTAAAATTTTTATAATGTTTTTTTGCTGCAGTCTTAGTTCTTATCGGTGCATCGATAGCCCACTTGGTTTTATCCTTTCCAAAAAATGCACGTACCTTCTTTGTTTTCCTTCCGTTGGCAGATCATCTTCATCTGACTCTGACGTTTTTTCATCATAGAAATCCTCGTCACAGGGTTCCCACTTCTGTCACTATCAGACTCATGGTCCTTTTTTTCTTCTTCGTCAGCTTCTTCCTGATCACTTTGATCTCCAAAATCAAAAATATTTACACATGCACTACGTCTGTCTTCTTTATTTTCTTCTTTTCCGGTCTCATCGTTTTCTTCCTCCCAAAATTCTTCACTTTCGATGATCTGCTCCAATTCCTTTTCAGAAAGCGCTCTGTTCATTTTTTCTCTGAAAAATAATATTTTGATTAATGATTTAAAACAGTTAATTATGTTTCATTAAGATGTAAAACCAAAAAAACGTATATTTACCTTTGAAGAACAGTAAACTCATTAACTAAACCAGCCACCGTAATATAAAATATAAACGTTTTTAATACCCACGGGTCAATTTGACCCAGAGTTACTTGTTGCCGGCCTACGAGATCCACTGGCACAGCGAAACAACGATGTAAACTTTACTCGTACGCTGCTGTTAGAATACTGAAGTCGGCCGCTTCCGCGCATGGCTCTTATAAATGCTACTCGAGCGCGGCAAATATCATTGGGTCATTTTGACCCGTGGGTAAGGGTTAAATAGGTCCATACTTTTATTTCTGAATCGTAGGGTCAAGAGTCGGTAAGTATTTACTTACCGATCAGTAATTTGTAAACATCACTTGGAGATGACATAATCTTACCCGTAAAGTTGCAATATTACCTGAGTGCGCAAAAAAATGTAAACTAATTTTTACTATTTTTGCAAAATATGGTTGGGATTTTAAGTAACAGAATAGAAATACATGAAAGATGCTTTTATTTCTATGTAAGGTCAAATTGTTAAGGCAATTTTCGGGAACTACTTGTCCAGTTTAATGAATTTAAGGCACAATCATGTTTGCTGTCACCAAAAAGTTTTGTTTTCTGACTTTTGAAAATAACCCTAATAGGCGTAAATACATCATATTTATAGTTACAGGAGTTTCGAGAAAGCTGGAATTTGTCGACACTTACAAGAAAGTCTCTCTTTCTTTTCCACCAGTAAACTTTAGCAGCCCTATCCTTCTTCTATCGGTATTTTTACGGCTTCTACTTTAAAGAATTGCCAAAATATTTTCTTTTCTTGAAGCCCTAATTAGAGCAATATTAAGTGCCGTATTCATGCACCAGCTTTAAGGGGTATTTTGGTTCTTTTGGAAGATATTGCGAAAAAAAAAAAGAAAATGAAAAAATTTCCAAAAAGGGGCAAAAAAATTAATTTTTACTTTAAAAATTTTAACTGAATTTAATCGCTCGAAGGAGTAATTTTTTTTTCACAAAATGGCGGTCATTTGAAAAGAAAAATATATTTTTTTTGGTACTTGCCATTCAGGTTTTTTTTCTTATTCGTTGTAGATGTACCGGGTGTTCCACTAAGAGAGGTAGTCGGCTATATCTCAGAAACTACTAATGGTATAACTATCGGGAAAATTTTTGTTAGATAAAACTGACCAAGAGAAATTGCTGGAAATTATTTTCAAGTCTGTGGGATGGCCGCTAGGGGGCGTAAGGGTAACAACAAAACATAAAAATGTACATTTCTCAAAAAAATATCAAATAAAGTGTATCAATAAGTGGTACTATTTTATTCTTTAATGTTTTCTAAACAAAGAAGCTTCAGGTATAATTTTTGTCAGTTCTAAATTAAAGTGGTGGGGGAAGGTTAAAGTTTAATTTAGAAAAGTGCTAATAACTCCGGTTTGCTTTTACCGAATTTAGTAAACTTGGTCTCATTTAGAAGTGCATTTTAAGCATTATTTTCAGGTGTATAAACTATTGCTACACTCATCTCACAAACGCCGCTAGAGGGCGTCAAGGTAAAACTAACTTATTTTACGAAATTTTTTGAAAATTTTAAATACAATGATATATACCCTTTTACATATTTAGATTAAGAAAAAAAATCTCAACAAAATAGCGAAAACCGCAATTTAATATCTCTTTTCAAACCGAATATATTAGCAAAAATATAAATACGACATAGAGACGTAACGCATTTAACGACACAATGTTTTCTACCTAGGCCGATTTCTTTAGGTAAAAATTAAATTTATAAATTTTTACAAATCTAATGACATACTGCATGGTTTTTACTAATTTTAACCCATTTAACGATATTAGACAACATTAGATAATTGCCAACCTAAAACTGTAATAATCCATTGAGCGTGGTCCTTATCAAGTTAGCTTTGAAACAAAAGGATGCTGAAATGTCAAAAATCCAACAATTTTTATTTCAAAATATTATTTTTAGTGTTGTGCTATTGTGTTTTTTAAAAATATTATTTTTGTGTTGTGCTATTGTTTCTTTAAAATGCCTTTGTTGCTTGAGGATTAAACTCTACATAAAGCAAAAACGTTGATTGTGTAAAGGGCGAAGAACACTTCCCGTGGTACGAAAGCGATTTGCTAAACAAGTGAACATTCTGCTGCCGCTGCCGTACCGGCCTCTCTAAGGATATCTCAATACATACAGCCTTCCAGCTATTGTCGCATTTTGCAGACACTTAAAATAAATAGCAATAATATCAATGCTTCTTCAAGCAATAAAGGCATCTTTTAAAAACACAATAGCACAACACTAAAAATTATATTTTGAAATAAAAATTGTTGGATTTTGACATTTTAGCATCCTTTTATTTTCAAAGCCAATATAGGACCACCTCGATGGATTTGCAGTTATAGGTTTAATTATTAATGTTTATAATATCGTTAAATGGGTTTAAATTGTAAAAATTACATATGCATTAGATTTTGTAAAAATGTATAAATTTAATTTTTACCTAAAATCGGCCTTTAGATCATCTTTTAAAATGCGATTACGTCTCATTAGTATTTATATTTTTGCAATATATTGGTTTGAAAAGGATATTAAATTGCGGTTTTCGTTTTGTTAGGTTTTTTTTCCTTCTTCTAAATATGTAAAAGGTATATATCATTGTTTTAAATTTTTTCAAAAAAATTCGTAAAATAGGTTGTTTTACCTTGAATCTAGACGCATTTTCAGAGAGTAAATAGTTTATACACTTGAAAATAATGCTTAAAATCTCTTCTAAACGAGACTAAGTTCACTAAATTCGGTTAAGCAATCCGAGTTATTAGCTCTCTAAATTAAATTTTAATTCCCCACCACTTTATTAGAATACAAAAATTAACTGAAGTTTCTTTGTTTAGAAAACATTATAGATAAAAATAGTACCATTTTTGTACACTTTTATTTGTTTTTTGAGAAATGTATATTTTTTATGTTTTGACTTATCCCCTAGCGCAATCCACAGACAGTGAAATAATTCAACAATTCTCTTGGTCTTTTATCTAAAAATTTTTTTCGCGAAAGTTATACTATTAGTAGTTTCTGAGATATAGCCGACTACTTTAGTGGAACACCCGGTACATAAAGATATTTGGACTTATTATAGGTATAATAAAATGGCCCAAATTAAAACTTTGAATTTTCACCAATACAATGGGCGAAAAAGGCCAACTTATACCCACTTCCTTTATTAATTTTAACATGTCTCTTCACTCATCGTAAAGCTCACTATGTCTATAACAGCCCACTGATGAAGATTTAATTAAAATTGGTAAAATTTACTAACAATTTAACCCTTTGCTATCCTGAAAAGCATTTTAGTACTTTTCCCCTGCAGTTATGTAACTTTGCGAAAGCTATTAATAGCAGAGCACTGGATAAAATTTGACTAAGTTAATTTAATTCAAAAGTAAATAATGATTTTAGACTTAGATGCAAAAATAACCATCCTGAATTTATGTTTTTTAGACCATTTCTTTTATATCATTGTAGCACAGTTTACAGATTTTTTTTGGGTAATTAAAATTTAACAGAAAACCACCAGTATCATCTAACAAAAAATGTGCATAGAACCTAAAAAACCACTGGGCTCCACTGTTTTTTCGCCATAAAAATCAAAAAATGAAGATATTTGTATTTTTTTTAATGTTCTTCTTGTCATCGGATTTATAAAAAAAATTGGTGTTAACTATAAAAGCATGATTTCATGAAGATTTTTTATTTAAAAGGTCAAAAACTCAAATTTTTGACTCAATTCTTTTTAAATGAAAAATTCACATTTTTGAAAAAAAATAGTTCTGGGTAGTTTCAGTTGCTTTTGGTTAGTTTTTATTAAATGTTCTACTCCTTATCGGATTTAAAATTTTTATTTTTTAAATATTGCAAAAATTGTAAAAATTAAGTTATTATTATTTTTTCTACTACTGTATAAATAAGAAAACTTTGTGGTCCTAGCAACGCGAATGATAACGAAAGAGAACCTTCGTGTTACCTGGTTGCTAAGCGTTGCTAGCTACGAAAGTAATATTTTCAGCGCCTGGACAAAAAGTAAAGTAAAAAAAAAATATGCTTGTGGGAAATATTAGGATTTATTTATAAAAAGTAACTAATTTATGACAAAATATTTTAAAAAACTAGGTTAGGTATTAAAATTAAAAGTAATTGTGCAATTTGAGCAATTAGCAAAAGAAATTGGAGGAATAATACTTGAATTAACAGTTTTAAATTTGTTGTTGGGGTATCGTTATCACCTTTAACTACGTTAATATTCATATTTTTCACTGTTACTTCATTAGAGGAAATATTGGTAGGAATTTCGTGTAAAATCTTCTTTGAAATTTCCACCTTATTACTATAGGATTCAGCAATATATCCCTCCGCAACAGAAGAAGACTTCCAACCTCCATGCCTTTTTAAGTCCAAAATATCGACATCCGAAGCATTGGCAAGGAACGTAGTTGACGTTCTTCTAAAAGAATGGCCAGTGTATCTACTGATGTCTTCAAGCTTCAAAAACTTCGCAATTTCTTTAGGTACATTTGAAATAGTGTGCTTTCCAATTACTTGATTAACACATTTACCTCTTTCATAACGATACAATAAACGCTCATCTAGAGCATTCCTTGGTCTCAGCTTAATATATTCCTGTAGAAATCTGACATAAGGAACTGAGCCTTCATCGTTGGTTACTACAAAGTTTCTTTTAAGTTTATTTTTAGACTCCACTATTTTTACTATAGCCACGTCATTTCTTATTTCTACATCACTTAGCTTCATTCTGTATATTTCGTCTGTCCGGCATGCCCGGACCGAAAGTAATAGCCACTCCCATAATGGCTATTACTTTCATTGCTAAGTAACTTTGATCAGGCGCGTTAAGTAAAAACTTTATGATTTCTTCTTTTTTAAAAATTTTTGACTTTCTTGCCTCATAACCATCGTTTTCCTTTTAATAAAAGCAACTAGTTTCTTGAACTCCAGAAATATCTTGATTTTTTTTTACGGAAATTGTTAACTTGAGCATGGAATATACAGGCCAGAGGGTTGGTGGTGATAAAGACTCGGATTTTTCTTGAAAATACGCCAACATCACATTCTCGTCAATCCGCCCCACATTTTTTGTAGCAAGCCATTCGAAAACGATTTATATGTTTGATGGTACCTCTCTTTAGATTTGTCTGGCAGAAGTGAGGCACACGCAAGGTCAGCTGCCTTTTGGATGCCATTTTCATATTCATTTAACATTTTAAAATGGGAATGGATTTATATAAATTAACAATAATTCAAAATCTGACAAGTGCTGATGACAGACAATGTCAACAATAAATGTGTTGCATGGATTAATTTTTAACAGGTAAAATTTAAAATCTCGATATTTCTATTAAAACATGATGTTAATGATTATTAAATTATGCAATACATAGAACAGTAGCAGAAAAATATAATACATTACACGATGCGAAAGGCCTTTCAAGTGTTCGGGGGGGTTTTTAAATAGCCTCGGCTTCGCCTCGGCCATTTAAAAACCACCTCACACCAAAAAGTAAACTTTCGCATCTTGTAATGTAAATAACTGTTTTTAATTGTTCGTCTTTGATGCACAACAAGAAAAAATATTGCGAAATATTACTGGATGACCCTCAAATTTGCAAAAGTCAAAATTAGTGATGAGCAAAGCAAGACCAAGCCCAAAGACCGGGCTAGTCTTGGTTTTTTGGGGTTGCAAGTCTGGTCTTGGTCTTGGTCTTGCACCACCCGGTCTTGGTCCTGCTGCAAAGTCTTGCTGGCTTGCTTTTTTTGGTAGTAATAATTTAAACTAAGCAATCTTAAATAAAATATATACTCTTTTAATACAAAATAAAAAAAGATGGAACTATTTTTTTTGCTTTAAAATTTAAATATACCAATTTTAACCTTACATGTACTTTTAAAATTATTTGTTTAAAAAAGGATATTTTAAATGTGGGGTTTTCTTTATTTATAGCGCTTCATTTTAGTGATGGGAAATATTTAAATTTTTTTGAAGAAGCATATAAAATTACAATACTGAGTACTCTGAGGGCAGAAAAAACTTTCTGCCCTCAGATCATAAACCCAGATGTGAAATTTCCATGAAAATGATTCTGATATGTAAACCTTGATTTTCAATTAAAAAAAAGGTATTTAGGAAGCTTTTTCAGTTCAAATAAACTTTCTATGTTCAAATTAGTCAAACGCCGTAAAAATTTTTCAAATCTTTATAAACATTCCCCAAAAGGTGGCTCGATAGTGCACAAGATCGATATATCCGAAACCGTTCATAATGTAAAAAACTGAATACACAAAAATTATAAAAAAAAAGGGCGTAAGATGTAAAATTATTTTCTATTTCAGAATTTTCCCAAAAAAACCACTACCACTCGAAAACTTCCTTATTTTTAGCTTTTAACCTAAAATAGAAAAATTATAGCAAAAAATCATTTAAAAAATCCTTCCCTGTATATTATGCTGAAAATTCTTGAACTGTCATATAGGTACAATGTCGACCTAGATGGTTTTTTTTATATCATTTTCGGTTTTGACAAAAATGACGTCATCATTATACTTTTGGCATTGTTTTGACTTTTCCGTCAAAACCCGGAAAGGAAATTTTAAAAACCATTTATATAAAAGTATTCCTATATAAAATGACAAATATGTTTTTATTAAAAACCATCACTTTTACATTTATATCTTGGGTTTTAAAAGGGGCAATCTAATTATGCCACTTCTTACAGTGTGGCTCAAAATAATTTTTTCCTGGATTTTAAAATTTTTGATCCAGTAAGTGGCATCAATAGATACCTAATTAAAAAAAAAACATTAAGGGAAAAGGTAAGTAATTTTCAGCTTCTATAACTTTTGTACTCTTAGTTTTTTTTTGTCGTAAACGGTTTTTGGGGATATCCCAGCTTTGTCGGACCATTTAGCCACAATCTTAATTTTTTTTAAAACATGTTACTAAATCTATTAGTTATCGTTTTTAGATAATTTTATTAAAAAACGAATTGATCGTTTAATTATTATTTTATTAAAAAAACCTGTTACTCAAAAAAAATCGCCTTTTAGGCGGTTTTTCGACACATTTTTGTCATGTCTGTATGAAATACCTCTGTATATTCAATATAAAATTTAATATTATAATTTAAAAAAAGTGACAAAAGTGCAAGAGTCTTGCAGGTCGGTCTTGGTCTTGCGTAGTCTTGCACCCCTCGGTCTTGGTCTTGGTCTTGCATACCCCGGGCTTGGTCTTGGTCTTGCAAGCGAGAAGGCAGTCTTGGTCTTGGTCTCGGTCTTGGTCTTGCTGCAAGACCAAGACCAAGACCCAAGACCAAGACCAGTCTCGCTCATCACTAGTCAAAATTTTAATTTTTTAAATTTTTAATTGAAAAAAAATTATTATAGTCCAGTGAATGAAGGGACACAGCTGTAAATAAATTTGTAAAGTTTTTCCTTGTGGCGCAATTCTTAGGTCTTCGGGGATGCTTTCCAGCGAAAAAAAGTTTAGTATGATTCCGACGTGGGAACCCGCCGAAAATAGCTCCCCAAAGTCCCAAAAATGACCTTCCCGCGAATATATGCCAAAATATGCGAATTGGAGAATTTTGTTTTAACAAAAAATGAATATCGCCTTATAATCTACAAAAATCGTCTCTATAATTTTTTTAACAAAAATCAATAGTTTTGAGATACCCAAAAGTGCCCTCATTTCAGCTGCCGTTCTACCGCTAGAATGTCATTGTCTTCATGGATTCACTTATAAGTGGGCGGGCGAATTATTGTTCATTACTCGGGCAATAATGTACCCAGGTGTTCACTAAGGGTAGTCGGCTATATATCTCAGAAACTACTAATGGTATAACTATCGGAAAAAAATTTTTTTAGATAAAGTGAACAAGAAAAATTGCTGGAAATTATTTTTAAGTCTGGGGAGGGCCCCGCTAGGGGGCGTAAGGGTAACAACAAAACAAAAAAATAAACATTTCTCAAAAAAATATCAAAAAAAGGGTGTATCAATAAGTGGTACTATTTTATTCTTTAATGTTTTCTAAACAAAAAGCTTCAGGTGTAATTTTGTCAGTTCTAAATTAAAGTGGTGGGGAAGGTTAAAAGTTTAATTTAGAAAAGTGCTAATAACCGGATTGCTTTAACCAATTTAGTGAACTTAGTCTCTTTTTGAAGTGCATTTTAAGCATTATTTTCAGGTGTAAAAACTATTGCTACACTCATCTCAAAAACGCCGCTAGAGAGGCGTCAAGGTAAAAACTAACATTTTTTACGAAATTTTTTGAAAATTTTAAATACAATGATATATACCCTTTTACATATTTAGATTAAGAAAAAAACCCCAAACAAAATAGCGAAAACCGCAATTTAATATCTCTTTTCAAACCGAATATATTAGCAAAAATACGACATAGAGACGTAACGCATTTAACGACACAATGTTTTCTACCTAGGCCGATTTCTTTAGGTAAAATTAAATTTATAAATTTTTACAAATCTAATAACATACTGCAGGGTTTTTTTACTAATTTTAACCCATTTAACGATATTAGACAACATTAGATAATTGCCAACCTAAAACTGTAATAATCCTTTGATCGTGGTCCTTATCAAGTTAGCTTTGAAAACAAAGGATGCTGAAATGTCAAAAATCCAAAAATTTTTTTATTTCAAAATATTATTTTTAGTGTTGTGCTATTGTGTTTTTTAAAAATATTTTTTTTTAGTGTTGTGCTATTGTGTTTTTTAAAAAAATGCCTTTGTTGTGGATTAAACTCTACATAAGAAAAAAACGTTGATTGTGTAAGGGGGAAGAACACTTCCGTGGTACGAAAGCGATTTGGTAAACAAGTAAAACATTCTGCTCCCGCCCGTACCGGCCTCTCTAGGATATCTCAATCATACAGCCTTGCAGAACTCCAAAATAAATAGCAATAATATCAACTGCTTCTTCAAGCAATAAAGGCATCTTTTAAAACACAATAGCACAACACTAAAAATTATATTTAAAAAAATTGTTGGATTTTTGACTTTTTAGCATCCTTTTATTTTAAGCTAATCCACGCTCGATGGATTATTCATTTATAGGTTGGTAATTATCTAATTTTGTATAATATCGTTAAATGGGTTTAAATTAGCAAAAATTACGTAGTATGTCATTAGATTTTGTAAATTTAATTTTTTACCTAAAAAAATCGGCTATTAGAAAAAAATCGTGTCCTTAAATGCGTTACGTTTTTGTATATTTTTATTTTGCGAATATATTCGGTTTGAAAAAAATATTAAATTGCGGTTTCCCGTTTTGTTAAGATTTTTCTCTATCTAAATATGTAAAAAGGTATATATCATTGTATTTAAATTTTTAAAAATTTGTAAAATAGGTTAGTTTTTACCTTATCGCCCTCAGCGGCGTTCTTTTAAAATAATGCTATTAGATTTATTGATATTTAAAAAAATGGTTTGTAATTAACATTGGCTCATAACGAGACCTTAGAAAGTGTTCAATGATTCCAGACAATTTTCTTCACCATCTTTCTTGCGTTTTGATAAAAAATTGATTTGCCCATGTGCATTTTTCGATTTTTTATGGCCACAACCACTTTCTTAAAATGTCTTACATCTATTTTTTTTTGGTTTAGGCTATTAAAAACACCCTGTTTTTTGTGTAAATAGTTAGAAAAGCACGCCTCCGTTTTTGTTATTTTGCTGAAAAAGTTTTAAAATTATTTTTTATTGCATTATATTTAATTTTGGTTTGGGTCACCCGATATTTTAAACAATAATTTTGTCCTCTAAACATAATTTTTCAAAAGACTTTTAAAACCTTGATAGTACAGTTATTGGTTTGGGAGCGTAACAAATCCTCCCCCACCCCGCATCTATTTTTGATGTTTTTACTCCAGAAAATATAACAATCAAACTCGCATCAATTAACATTAAATGTAACAATTTTCCAATAAATAGCATTTTTAAAATCTTTGTAAATCAAGTTGGGCACAACAAACGTGTGCCTAAAGCAATAGAAAAAGAACGATTTTTAAGCTGTTAGTTAAAAAGAGACGAATATAGTAAAACACCAGCTTACTGAAGCAGCGCACAACAAGAAGTAAATTCAGTTAAAGCGTTGATTGAGTACTGTTTTGGGGAAGATACATAGAAACATGGGAAGTAAAAAGATGGAAACAAATGTTTTAGTCGCTGAGCGCTAGCATCGACCATCTGTTTAGGAAAACATGAACTAAATAATGATTTATTGATTTATTTAAAGAAATATAAAAAAGATTTCTGTAAAATTTTTATAAACCAACGCGTATGCCTCGTAAACGTAACCTACCATCGAAAAGCCGACGTTGTCAGATGTTGTGAAACTGAACCCCTTGTTCATTCTCATGAAATTCTTTTACTGGCAAAAGACTATGGAACTAAAGATTCCATTGATTATCTAAAAAGATTAAGTGCAATTATGAGCAATGTCACAATGTTTATGCTTAAACATTTTAATGCAGTTACGATAAACATAAATGTGAATTTGGGATAAAAAAGTACAATTGGGGAACAATCATTATTGAATATAAAAGGCGTTTACAGTAATTGGTAAAATTCATGCAAGAATCACAAATTGTATATTGTTGATATTTTTATTAATAACTTAAAAAGTGTTTTGAACATTACGATGGGACATTGAAAGTTTGCAAAAACAAAGAAATTAGGCAGTAAAACCTACCGAAAGCCTCATAGAAAAATTAATACTTTAACTTCAGCAAATTACCACATGCACGCGATTACCTTTTGAGATACAGGGTGTTTGAGCTTTTAAAAGAGAAATACCCATGCTTTATTTGTAACTTAAAAGAAAGCCCGTTTCGGATTTTGTTAACACATTCTTTTTATAAGATTTTGTTTTATTAGATTTAAAATTACACGTTTTTGTTTTTATGACGCTCAAAAGACGAAACGTCAGATTTTAAATTTGAAATAATACTAACTTGAAAGGGGGGAAAGGGGTCATTTAATTTTAATGTTTCTTGAAATAAGCACAGAAAAAATAAAACGATTTTACAAAATTTCTGTTTCGTCCGGTTAATTCTCGAAGTGTACGGATTTTTCATGGTCATAAATTTACCAACTTTGCCCCCATTTACTCCAACCGACCTGTATCTCCTGTGGTTATCGAGATCCCCATACTTTGACACGAATTTGAATCATCCTGCAATCCTGTATAAAACAAAGAGTTTAAAAGCCTATGTAAATTTTAAAATTATTAATTGAATTTTAATAAGCAAATAATATTCAGACATTTTTTTGTTGAATGAGAGATTTAAAACTAACAGAAAAAATTAATTTCCCAGATTCTAAAACAAATAGAAATATTAAATAAATCGAAATATCATGTATTTTTATTTTAAATACTTATTTCACTTCAATACTCCAACAATAAAATTATATTTATTTAGAATTTAGTTTTGTCATGTTATATTTATTAGGGTTTTATTACACTGACAACATTCTAAAACTTTTTGCCTCCCTGGAATGATTGTGTGGATTTTATATATTTTGGCCTGCTGAATCAGATCTGGCTTCAGATTTTCGATATCAGCCTTCAATAATGAGGAGAGACACATGTTTTGATATTAAGCAAACTATTAAAATTCACTTTAATACTGATTTATTAATTTAAAATAAAAGGTATGATACATTTTTAGTAACAGTTAATTTATGTTCAGTATAAACATTTTCAAGTGTTATTTTATTTAATATTCATTTCCTTGAACTCTTCCTTTTATAAGAAAGACTGGATGTGTCTCGTATTAGGGTCCAGCAATAGTCGGCTAACATATTCGGGCTCCACTTTCCAGTATATCTTTTCTCTATCGATGCGATGTCTTGGTGAAATCGTTCCCCATGCTCGTCCGATATAGCTCCTAGATTTTCAGGAAAAAAGTCAAATGGGAATGGAGGAAGTGAAGTTTAAGGACATGTTGCATTTAAATATGATAGGCCGTGACGGTTCTTTCCAAGTTCGATAATTTTCTGACTTAGTGTTTTCCAAGAAAATTTTTACAAACATATAATGCATTTCATACTTCCCGTCTTTCATGGTCACTTAAAATGCCGTAAGTTGGCATCTTTAAGGGATTGCCTAATTTGAGGACCAACAAAAATTCCTTCTTTAATTTTGGCTTCACTTATACGTGGAAATTTCTCTTTTAAATAGTTGAAAGCATTTCCGTTTTTATCAGTGCTTTACAAATTTTTGATCAATCCTAACTTTATGTGAAGTGGAGGTAAATATATTTTTCTTTCTGAACTAACGGTTCTCGGGTCAAATTTTAACTCCAACTTCTATTTTTTTCACGTGGAGGCCAAACCTTTATTTTATAATGTTTGTCTCTTGCACAGCTGTCCCACTCACACAAAAAGCAGCGGTATTTTTATTGTATCCTGACTACGATCCTGTCAATAACGCTACCACTTTCAAATCTGCACATATATTCCATTTTGTGATCTTCGTACTTGCTTACATGCAGTATCATCTTCAGATTGTCATATGTTTCTTTCTGTTACCGAATGAGCTATAGGAACAGTGGATGTTCATTTCCATTATAAGTAAAACAGCTTTTAGACTTGTTTAGACGAATCTATGAATAGTCTCCATTTATCGGGCGTATATAGGTAAGTTCAGTTCGACCATTAGGCCAGAATATCATACCTTTTCGGAATCACTTGGCATCAGTCCTCACTCAAAAGGATGTAAAGGCGCTATTTACATTGGTTTAAGAAAGATATAAATAATTTTGTCGCGAGCCACGTTTGTTTTTCATAGGTATTAGACTTCTTCCCAAAACCAAAGTTTACAGAATATATTATATTCTGTAAACTTCTCGCTACTACTCAATCAACGGTTAAAGAAGTGATAGGCAATATTGTGCGATCCACTGTTTTTAAAGAGGTTTATATCTCGCTTTAGAGCAGGGATTCCCAAAGTGGTCGATATCGGTTTCCTAGGGGTCGACATAAACAAAAACTGATTTTGGAGGTCGACGAGGTCTAAAAATCGACCCCTATTAAATTAACACAAGTTCTTATTTAAAACTTTCAAGATAGGTAGGTAGGCACTGTATTGTTTATGTTGTGTTACGTGTACTAAAATAATTAATATTTTGTAGGAAATAGCATTGTTGTAGTAATGTCTTAATTAGTGTTGTAAAGGGAAAATTTCGGTGGAAATATTGGAAATTTCCGAACGTGTCTCAAAATATTAAAAATTTTGAAATATCGAAAAAAAAATTTTTTTTTTTAAATAGTTTTTATTTTATATTTTCAATATTTTCCTTATATTTCAAAAAATTCTAATATATTTCCGAAAATACCATTACTGTTCAATAAGTTATTGTGGGTTTTGGTTTTTCTTTGGGGAGACACTTTCATGTGTTTATGAGGGAAACTGTATGCCATTGCTTTAAGTGTGAATTAAATTTTTTTTAATTTTAAACTTTTTCTGCCCTTTTTACCTATTTTTATTTATTTCAATTTTCTTTTAATAGAATTAATACCATTAAAAGCCCATTCAAATTTCGAAAATTAGGTACCTGACAAAAATGGTGGTTACCCATCATTGTGTCTATACTTTTTCACACTTTTTTTTATTTTTATAAAAACCCCAAAATTATGTAAATTTAAAGTAACAATCAAATAATAATACAAACATTTGGTTGTCAAAGGTTCTATTTTTTATACCACTTTATAAAATCTATTGAAATTTTCAAGATTTTGGGGTGGGTTGGTTGTGGAACGTTTCATGTAAATATAAACGCTTTTCACATTTGGTTTTTACAAATTTTTTAATTAAATTTACTGAAAATAGACGGTTTAATTGGTTCTTACCAATATAGGGGTGAAAAGTAATTACCATCCTTAAAAAAATTTCCCTTTTTCCCGGTACTTTGATAACAAACCCCCCCGAACCAAATCCCTCCCACGTGTTTTACAGCACCAGGTTTGTAAATAGCGTAATCGAATACGGGTAGTTTACTCATTGTAATTAGACACTCAAACGTTCATTAGATTTAAAAAACCGTGGGCGGTCGTAATGTGTTGAAAAATGAAAAAATATTTTTTAAAAATGATTCCGGCAATATTTCATGTAACTTTTTGCGAAAGAGAAAAACCTATTTATGAAATAGATTACTCTGTTTTGCAGTTTCAAATTTTTTGAGGTTTTATGAAGTTTTTTTTTGTATTTACTCCAATAGGTATGCTTGTGCATTTCAGGAAAATAATTATGGCTATACAGGGTGTCACAAAAAAGTGTGACGTCACGATGGTGCATTTTTTTAAAGTGAATGCTCTGTATTTTTTTATATATTTAGGTACCTCTTGTGGTCATCTATCTTCCTCTAATATTTTGTCAACATCTGTTCAGTGATTTCAGAGGAAAAAAAAATAAAAAAAAGCTGTTTTGCACCACTGAATTTAAAAACGGATAAAAATACCAATAGTGCTTGATTAATAGAATTAAACGAGGAACTTATTAGGTAACATTATATTAGTCGCCCAGGTCATGTTTGGTTAATTTGAACTGTACAGGGTCCAAATTTTAGTGTCAAACTCTTAAAATTTTAAAGCACTTTATTTTTCTCATTTTAAATATGAGCTCCAGTATATTTTTAGGTGGTTAGATGCAGAATTTAAAAAAATATTATTTTTCCAAATATAACCCCTATCGAAATTCCTAACACATTAAAAGTTATTCGTTGAAAACTAATTTTGACATCTATTTCAATAGTAATGTCATTCAATAAGAATAGTAGGTGGCTATAAAAAACAATTTATTGACATTAGAGTTTCCTAACAACGTTAATTTTTACCTAGAAATTCGTTGAAGTTACATAAATGTTAGCGAAAAGGTATTACAAATTAAAAATTAGGTTTATTTAGCATTTAGAGGTATTTCCTAAATTAATAATTTACTCGAATTTTTATAATACGTCAAAATAAGATTTTGTAAGTTAAATAAACTCCAATGTCAATAAATTGTTTTTCATAGCAAACTCTTATTTTTATTCAATGGTATAACCAAAATTATTTTCCTAAAATGCACCGTGGGTTAAAGGTAACGTCTGAAAAATATAAAAATTTTACAATAAATAATAAATGAGGTACTTAAGACAGGAGGTGAGCTGCATGCATATATATATATATATATATATATATATATATATATATATATATATATATATATATATATATATATATATATATATATATATATATATATATATATATATATATATATATATATATATATATTTATATATATATATATATATATATATATATATATATATATATATATATATAATTTTATATATTAATATATATATATATTAAATACAGTGGGTAGTTTAAATTTGGCAAAGTTGCGTATTGTGGAGCTCAATAATATACCGTTGTAAAATAGAAGTTATATTTTGTACTTCCAAAAATTGACGGAAAAACTGAAATTTCCAATTTTTGTTTTTATTTTTTTACAAGTTTATTTCAAAAGGAAAAAAAATATTCTTATTGGAACTTTTTTCGCTTCATCTATAGGTGAAGTCAAAAAATATTTTACGATGTTTCGTTTTTGATAAACCTTCATCAACTTTATTTTTTAAATACGGCCTTTGATTGTTTATTGCATTTGTTTGAAGCAGTTTTAGTCCCAATTACAATAATGTGTAACACTTGTATTTTCCTGTTAAATAAACACATTTTTCATAAAAGACAATAAGTTAGACAAGGAAAGCACTTGATTTTTTATGGGGACATCCATATTTGTTAAGTAAATATTAAGTGTTACACATTTTTGTAATTGCGATAATATGGGGTTCAAGAAAATAAAATAAAAAATCCGTATCTAAAAAAATAAAGTTGATGATGGTTTAACGAGAAAAAAATGTATTTTCAGAATTTTTCTAACTTTTGTTGTGTCCTGTCAGGTATATAACACCCAGATAAAGGAGGCATTTTTTTTTCAATTAAATAAAGCCTAAATTTTAATTTAGTTAAAGTTTCAAGTGGATAGGTATGGGTACAGTTATTGGACCAAAAAAAATTAAATAGGGTATCCGTGCCATTAGGTTATCCCCCATTGCCTCGAGGACCATGTGTATTAGTTTGTTTCGTTCAATAAATAAAACATTTTAAATTAATTTTTAAATGGATCGGAGCTGGTATACTTACTTGTACCAATAAAATATTGTTATTAGCGAAATTTTTAATGACCAAAATCACTTTTTTGTATATATCTCCTTAATTACTTATTTTATTAAAAATGTGTATATAACCATTTTTATAGAGCTAACCAAAGGCATATTTTTTGTTTATTACATTTTATCGTAAGTCTTTAAGTTTTTAAGATATTTAAGTTTTTATTTTAAATTTAAATCGTTAATATCTCAAAAACTAAAAGGGCTAAAAAAAATTATACAAAAAAACTGACGTAGTTTTATTAGACCATTAATTTTGACTATATACCATTTTTTCTTAAAATCAGTAGTTTTCGAGCTATATTTAAAAAAAAGATTTTTCACAATTTTTTTTAGGGTAAAAAAAATTGCAATTTGAACCCGCTGAGCTGAGGCAGCAATGCGATTCTCTTATAGGCTTGGTTTTTGCGGTCGCCACCCGGAATATAAAGCAATATTATTAATATTAATAATCTCTCAGCCAATTTTTCAAATATTAAAAATACTTTGTTTATCTAAATCTGTTCAATTTTGGCTAAGAATGACAAAAGCAAAAGGTGTTTTATTCTTTGTTATTCCTTGTCGGTCATATGTATAATCTTATATGAAAATAGAGCAATCGTATTATTATTATACAGGGTGTTACTTAATGGTATGTCATAATTTGAAGGAGGCATTCCTGGATCGATTTTAAGTCGAAAAGTTCATATAAACGTGGGCCCTAAAATGCTTAGTTATTAAGATACAGGGTGTTAAAGTTTTATTTTATTTTCACTTTTTAATACATTTTTCAAAGACGGTTTGAGATATTGAACTGAATTTTGGCACAGGATATTATGGCATAAAAACACACTTTTCAGATGTTCATTTAATTTTTTTGCAACCAGTGGCGTAGCTATGACGAATTTTCAAAACAATTTTACAAAAAAAATACTACGCCATTGACTTGGGAAAAAAATTATGGTTTTATAATAATTATCAATCAATTATAAACAAAAAATCCCTCTTTCATTTTTGCCGTAAAACTTACCGTTTGGGAGAAATCGTTAATTAAAAAATGTCTTATGTACCCAAATTGCATCTTGAAAAATTATTATTGAAATAAATCAAGTTAGCTTTGCTCGTTGCCAGCGATTGTTGTTTTGTTGTAAACATTATGACACTGACGTTAATTATCATTCTTGACAGTTTGTATTTATTTCTCCTTCGATCTTAAAACGTGCATTTTGCTAGTTAAAAAAAATGGTAAATTATTCTAATTTGGAAATGACACAAATGCATTTCCTTTATGGTCTAGCTAATGGTAATGCTGTGGAGGCGCGGCGTTTGTATCAAGAAAGGTATCCTAATCGCGCTCTCCCAGATAGACGAACATTTATAAACATTCATCGTCGTCTGACTGAATCTGGCAGTTTTAAAGCTAATATTTCCGAGGGAAGGCCCCGTACAGTTAGAACACCGGCAGTGGAGGAGGCTGTCCTGCATGCAGTCGAAGAGGATCCAACCACAAGTACGCGAAAAATAGGTATGGCATTAAACATCTGCTACAAGACGGTATGGGAGATTTTAAGAGATTCTTTGTTATATCCTTTTCACATACAAAGGGTTCAGGCATTGCTTCCTAGAGATTATGAACCACGTTCGCAATTTTGTAGATGGTATCTCCAAAAAGTAACAGAAAATCCTCATTTTGATGCCAAAATATTGTTTACGGACGAAGCAAATTTTTCAAGAAATGCAATAACCAATTTCCATAACAATCATTACTGGGCCCAGGAAAACCCTCATGCGATTACAGAGACACATTTTCAGGAACAATTTTCACTGAACGTTTGGATCGGTATCGTATCCGACCATTTAATTGGACCATTTTTTTTACCAGGACGCCTTAACGGACAGGATTATTGTAATTTTCTCCAAAATGATTTGCCTTTGCTTCTTGAAAATGTTCCTCTTCAGTTACGGCAACAACTTTGGTTTATGCATGATGGCGCTCCCGCCCACTTTAGCATATTGGCTCGTGAGCATTTAAATAGAGCCTACCAAAATCATTGGATAGGCCGTGGAGGACCACAATTTTGGCCATCTAGATCGCCTGACCTGAACAGCCTAGATTTTTATTTGTGGGGACACCTAAAAACATTAGTTTATCATACACCAATTGTGACATTAGAAGAACTCAGAAATAGAATTATTGACGGATGTGAAACTATCCGAAACACGCATGGAATTTTGAAAGGGTTCGTAATTCAATGAGAAGAAGAGCAGAAGCCTGCATAGAGGCGAGAGGTGGTCATTTCAAACTTTTTTTGTAAATTATGTATGTATTGTATTTAATTGTTATTGCTTTTTGTTCACTAGTTTGTAAGAAAATAGCTTAAAAATAAATATTTGAAAAATGTATTTAAAATTGAAAATAAAAGTTTAACACAATCAAGAATGATAATTAACGTCAGTGTCATAATGTTTACAACAACAAAACAACAATCGCTGGCAACGAGCAAAGCTAACTTGATTTATTTCAATAATAATTTTTCAAGATGCAATTTGGGTACATAAGACATTTTTTTAATTAACGATTTCTCCCAAACGGTAAGTTTTACGGCAAAAATGAAAGAGGGATTTTTGTTTATAATTGATTGATAATTATTATAAAACCATAATTTTTTCCCAAGTCAATGGCGTAGTATTTTTTTGTAAAATTGTTTTGAAAATTCGTCATAGCTACGCCACTGGTTGCAAAAAAATTAAATGAACATCTGAAAAGTGTGTTTTTATGCCATAATATCCTGTGCCAAAATTCAGTTCAATATCTCAAACCGTCTTTGAAAAATGTATTAAAAAGTGAAAATAAAATAAAACTTTAACACCCTGTATCTTAATAACTAAGCATTTTAGGGCCCACGTTTATATGAACTTTTCGACTTAAAATCGATCCAGGAATGCCTCCTTCAAATTATGACATACCATTAAGTAACACCCTGTATTTATATTAACAACACGGTATGATTTTTAATAAATATATTATGTTCTGTCTCAAAAGCTCGCAAAAAAGCACCTCAAAATACCATTTATCTCACCGGTTTCCTTCTGTTTTTAAGCGTTCCTACATGTATATACATTGTAACGCGCCATAAACGAAAAGATGAGTTTATCTTTATCGTTCCTATTATCCTAACTCTTTTATATCAAATATAACGCCTATAAAAACCATCTACCTGGCCGGAACGGCCGCCGCGCGGCAGGTAAAAAAATCTTTATAAAAAACGCCGAAAAATCCGATTTAAATTAGTGATATGTGAATAATTTAAAATTTAAGTAGTTGCTCAACCCTTTTTTGGTTCGCACGGGGGTCAAAAGTTTTTTAATGGTGTAAAAAAGCCATCGGATGGATGCACGTTACTCTGGTCGGTATGTGAAATTTTTAATAGTAATAGTAAATCATCGTATACGGGGTGTTGCAGCGTCTATTAAGCTCTTAAAATTTAAAGGTTAAAAAAGGAATACAGGAATTTTAAAGGACCCCGCATTAAACTTATGGAAATTGGTTCCCGGTTAAATTGGGTGAAATTGTAGTATGTTATACTTCATGCCATTTTGATCAAATGTTTCCAAGGGCACACAGTCCGGAAATGCCCACATTCAGAGATACAGGTTATTTATTTTAAAGTAAACAGGGCTTTATTTTTAAACTTCCCTGTACTTTTTTAAAAAATGAATATAGCCATTTCGTGTATTTTTTTCCGAAAATTCAATAATCTTATCAGAAAAATATTTGAAACAAAAACAAAAAAGTTACAGCACGAGTGACGTATTGTTTAAATGGAATACCCTGTATATTTTTATATAAATAGATAGAGATTTTCACGAGGAATTCGGTGATATAGGGGTTGCTGGGTTTACTTTCTGCGGTTCTACTGCAATTGTCTAAAAACTGCATGTTACTATAAGGGTAGTTTCACCTGAAAAAACCTGGCTGCCACAGGTCACAGGTGCTTATTTGTCAAAGTCAAGAATTTGAAAAATAATTTATTAGTTTTATAATGAGGTTTTAATCAGAAGAACGGCTTCAAATTATAACTCTCTATTATAAATGTGGAGAAAACGCCAGGGAAACACAACGAAGATATGTTGCAAATTTCATCGAAATATATCAGTAAAAAGGATTTTAAAACTGAAGCTCTTATTCAAAGAAATTAAATCGTTACATATTAGAAAAAGGACTACAATGAGAAAAAGAAACCGGGATTAAGCTATTTATTTTTTTTTACTTTGTATCCCATGAAGTTACTGACGCAGTTAGAGACTTGAGGTATGGCCCTGCAAGAAGAAGAGTAACCTATGCGACGGTTTAGAGAACACTAAAATATTTTAAGTATCTTCCATATCACGTTCTTCCAGTGCAGCATTTAACACGTGAACAAAAGGAACTTCGCTTTCAATTTGTTTTTCAAATTTTAATCCATAAACAAGATAACGATCCTATCCTGTTTCAAACGATTCTTTGGACGGATAAAACTACGTTCACTACATTGGGAATGTTTAACCAACGCAATACGCACAGCTGGGCAAGACAAAATCCCAGGAAATTTTAAGAGATTAAATACCAAGGGAGGTCTTCTCTTCATGTCTGGTGTGGTGTGCTTAACAATAGAATTGTCGGGCCAATATTCTATGAGGGATCCTTAACTGGAGAAAGATATCTCAATCTTCTTGAAAACGATATTGATGACATTTTAGAAGAATTGCCACTCGAAATGTATCGCAAGATAATTTGGCAACAAGATGGAGCGCCGCCCCATGCTGTTCGTCAAGTTGTGCAGTATCTCAATCGCCGATACAATCAGTGGATTGGACGTTATGGCACTATTGGACGGCCACCTAATAGTCCAGATATTACAATTTTGGACACTTTTCTATGGGGTCACTTGAAGAATGTCGTTTACCAAAATGGGAACACAAACACGGAAGAAATGAGAGAAAAAATTGTAAATGAAAATAATCGTCTTAACCAAGAATCTTAAATAATATCGGCGAGCTTAGAAAGGCTAAAAAGGGGTTATAGATTATGTTTCTAAAATAACGGGGGTCATATAGAACATTTAAAATATTAGTAATATTATAATTTTTTGTTATAAGTGTTCTTATTAACACCATATTTTACCTCGTATTGTATTTTAATTTTTTCCGTTTATTGTAATTTTGCTGCTTGGTTTAGAAATAGATATATCATATCATTTTTAGCATATAATATAATTTGAAGCCGTTCTTTTGATGAAAACCTCATTATAAAACTACTTCAAAAAGTAATAAACATATTTTTAAAATTCTTGACTTTGACAAATAAGCACCTGTGACCTGTGGCAGCCAGGTTTTTTCAGGTGAAACTATCCTTATAGTATCATGCAGTTTTTAGACAATTGCAGCAAAACCGCAGGAAATAAACCCAGCAACTCCTATAACACCGAATTCCTTGTGAAATTCTCTATCTATTGATATAAAAATATACGGGGTATTCCACTTAAAAAATACTTCACTCGTGCTGTAACTCTTTTGTTTTTGTTTCAAATGTTTTTCTGATTAGATTATTGGATTCTACGAAAAAAAAACACGAAATGGCCATATTCGTTTTTTAAAAAAGTACAGAGAAGTTCAAAAATAAAGCCCTGTTTGGTTTAAAATGAATAACCCCGTACAGGGTTTTCCATTTTAGACACTTTTATAGGGTATCTCTGTAATTGTAAGTAGTGATGAGCGAGACCGGTCTTGGTCTTGGTCTTGCAGCAAGACCAAGACCAATACCAAGACCAAGACCGCCTTTCGCTTGCAGACCAAGACCAAGACCGGGTATGCAAGACCAAGACCAAGACCAAGACCGAGGGGTGCAAGACTACGCAAGACCAAGACCGACCTGCAAGACTCTTGCACTTTTGTCACTTTTTTTTAAATTATGATATTCAATTTTTATATTCAATATACAGAGGTATTTCATACAGACATGACAAGAAATGTTCAAGAACTGCCTAAAAAGGCGATTATTTTATGAGTAACAGGTTTTTTTAAATAAATTATAATTAAATCGATCACTTCGTTTTTTTAATAAAATTATCTAAAAACGATAACTAGTAGATTCAGTAAATGTTTCAAAATAGATTGTGACTCAATGGTCCGACAAAGCTCGATATCTCCAAAACCGTTTACGACAGAGAAAAACTAAGAGTACAAAAGTTATAGAAGCTGAAAATTACTTACCTATTCCTAATTTTTTTTTATTAGGTATCTAGGGATGCCACTTACTGGATCAAAAATTTCCAAAATCACCAGGGAAACATTATTTTTGTGCCACACTGTAAGAAGTGGCATCATTAGATTGCTCCTTTAAACTAAGATATAAATGTAAAAGTGATGGTTTAATAAAAAACATATTTGTCATTTTATGTAGGAATACTTTTTTAATTTTTTACAATTTTAAATTTCACTTCCGGTTTAGACGGAAAAGTCAAAACAATGCCAAAAGTATACTGATGACGTCATTTTTGTCAAAACCGAAAATGATATATAAAAAACCATTTACGTCGACATTGTACCTATATGACAGTTCAATAATTTCCAGCATAATATACAGGGAAGCGATTTTTTTAAATAATTTTTTTCCTATAATTTTTCTTTTTTAGGTTAAAAGCTAAAAATAAGGAAGTTTTCTTGAGTGGTAGTGGATTTTTCGGAAAATTCTGAAATAAATAATAATTTTACATTTTACGCCCTTTTTTCTATAATTTTTGTATATTCAGTTACCATTATGAACGGTTTCGGATATATTGATCTTTGTCGCACTATCGAGCCACCTTGTATATGCAGAATGTTTATAAAGTATTTGTACAAACTTTGTACGGCAAATGTTTGACTATCTTGAACATAGAAAGTTTATTTGAACTGAAAAGCTTCCTAAATACCTTTTTTTTTAATTAGAAACCAATGTTTACATATCAGAATCATTTTCATGAAAATTTCACATCTGGTTGAAATTAAAAGTTTTTTTTCTGCCCTCAGAGTACTCAGTATTGTAATTTTATATGCTTCTTCAAAGAAAATTTAAATATTTTCTATCACTAAAATGAAGCGCTAAAAATAAATAAACCCCTACATTTAAAATATCCTTTTTAATCAAATGTACAATATAAAATGTACATGTAAGGTTAAAATTGGTATATTTTAAAATTTTAAAGCAAAAAATATAGTCTCCATCTTTATTTATTTGTAAGTATTAAAAAAATATATATTTTATTTAAGATTGCTTAGTTTAAATTATTACTACCAAAAAAAAGCAAGACCAGCAAGACTCTTGCAGCAAGACCAAGACCTGGGTGGTGCAAGACCAAGACCAAAACCAAGACCTTCTTTGGGCTTGCAAGACCAAGCCCAGGACCAAGACTAGCCCGGTCTTGGTCTTGGTCTTGCTTTGCTCATCACTAATTGTAAGTACCATCAAAAAATTAATATAGGCGTCGAGTGGTATTTTTGAGTCAAACTTAAAGTGGTAAAATCAAAATTTGAAAATTTTTGCTTGCTTAAGAGATACGGGGGAAAACTAAAAAAATCAATTTTAGAATGGCCCTTTATTTTCTTGGGTAAAAGAATAACAGAAATATTTTTATACAAAACTTTTTTATAATAATTGTTAAATAAGCTGCCGTTTTCATAATAAGCATACGGGATCAAGTAAAAGAGTTATCGGACTCAATCTCATTTTTTTTTAAACGGGACACCCTGTATATTTTAATTTAAACAAAACCATGTTAACATTGTAGACATAGTAGAAGAAATAGTTGGCGCAAAAATGTAAAGAAAAAACTGGTGAAACTTTGAAACGAAATGAAAGATTCAGATTAAGGGAAAAAAACGGACATCATCGCAAATGTTCGAAAACCCCTCTGTTGTTTTCAATGCACTGTTATAGTTATTAAGGTATCAAGGGTATTATAAGGATAATAACGCTTGAGGTCGATAATGTGTTTCCCGAGGGCCTTTGGCCCGGGGTATACGTTGACCGAAAGCGTTATTATCCTTAATACCCGTGGTGCCTTCAACGTTTAATGTCCGACTAAATATTCTTTATATGAGAAAAATTTGAATGAATTTTCAATGTATTAGTTTAAACCAAATCAAGTACTAGCATTTACCTGAAAAAATTGTCGAAACGTAATTGTGGTAACCATGGTTGTAAGTTATTTGTCAATAAGACAGCACATAAAAATAATTTTGCGATTGAGGTATAAAAATGTCCGAAGTAGTGGAAAATACCCATCTCCCTCAAGATATTTTAGTGAAAGCTGCTAAAGCTGAGCATGCGCTTGTGCCAGAAAAAACTAGGCGGATTTACGAGAAAGAATATTTCCATTTTGAGGCCTGGCTGACGAAACACTGAGTGGACCGTGTGGACGAAACCGTTTTGATGACTTATTTTCAAGATTTGTCAGAGTCATATTCTCCAAATTCCCTTTGGACAAAGTTTAATGTTACGTAAAAAATTAATAGTTCATAAGAAGATAAGAAGTAATGAAAAGTTGATTTCTCTGCAAAAGTTCCTAAAGCAACTTGGGAGAAATTATCAGCCTAAAAAGTCGAAGGTTCTGACTCGCGAACAAGTCCAAACTTTTTAAAAGAAGCGCCGGCTGAAAAATATATGGCAGATAAAGTTGCATTAGTGATAGGTGTATTCGGAGCTTGTAGAAGAGACGAGCTTGTGAAAATGAAGTTTTCCGATGTGCGTGATATGAATCAGCATAAATTTATTGACATTCCACAAAGTAAAAATGGGCAAGCAAGAAGCTTTTTGGTTATTGATGACAGTGAAATGTGCGCAACAAAGTTAATTCGACTATGTGTTTTGGGGGGCCCAAAAAAGTGCACCTATTGATGGTTTTTTTTTGGCTATCGTGATGAACGATGTACTGTGCAGCCTAGAGGTAAAAATATTTTGGAAATTTTCCCCCTTTAAGATTGTCACATATTTGGGTTTACCTGATGCTAAGGCGTACACAGGTCATTGTTTAAGACGTACAGCGGCAACAATTCTTTTTTGATGCCGGAGGTAGTTCCAAGAACTTAATGAGGTTAGGAGGGGGGAAGAGTTCTTCGGTAGCACGAGGGTACGTGGATGATAGTGAAACCCCCAAAATTGGGGGCTAATGATTTTCATTGGGGGAAAATATTATTTAAAAATCCCACAGCAACTGCGGTGAGGTATGGAAATGGGGAAATTTTTAAAAAATTATACGTTTTATTTTAAAAAAAAAATTTTTTTATTATGATAAGATATTGTGTTTGTTTTTTTTTTCGTAATAAATGCTTAAATAAGGATAATTTATTGTTTATGTATTGGTAAATTTGTAGGACCTGGGGCGTTATTTTTTTTAATAACGCCCTAGGGTTAATTTTCCCCTTTTAACTGACTTTGACATAATAGCTATTTATGCCAAAGGGCCCTTTTTGGCCCCGGGGCTAGATTTCGACCTGGGGGGCATTATAGTCCAGAAAACCCCCCGTGGTGCCTACAATCTTTATGTTTTCCCAAAAAAAGGGGTTTTTCAATGACTAATTACATTATTTATTCGGTTTTATAAAAAATAAGTTGCACCTGTACCTGTATACGTAAGTAGATAATGACTGGTGTTAAGTTTGACTTTCATGTTTCTGTCAGTTAGTCAGTTGGCATTTTTTATTTAACGAGGTTTTAAAAGGGAAGAAATTCCACAAAAAATAAGAAAAAGGCCATAAAAGCGACCGAAAATTTTTTTCCAGTTAAATTAAGGCAACAGTATGATCGGGAGTATGGCATATTTGGTATTTGGAAAGATGCGAACGCAATTCTTCAAATAACCGAAAACGTTTTAATGGCATTTTTCCCCGGAACTGGTAAGTTATTGTTTTTTTTTTAAAACAAAAAGGTTTAAAAACTTTATTTTTTTTTGTCGGAAAAAAAACAGTCCGAACTCTCTCTGGCCCAAAATATTCCACCCTAAGGTCTACCTTGATGGTCTCTAAAAAATAGACATTTCGCAATACCATCGTCTCATATTTTTTTAAAAAAATTAAGTCGAAAAAAAGCCAAAAGAAGTCTAAAGTTTTGGAAGGAGAACAAATATTAAAATTTGTTAAGAAGGCCCCCGATGATATTTTTTTGGACAAAAAATCATATTGGTAATGGGTTTTTTTTGGGGTTTAAGACGAGATGAGTTGGTCAAAATGACCATTGATGAATTGAAGATAGAGGATCAGTCTTGGTTATAAAGGTACCAGAAACTAAAACTTCAACTTAAAAAGGGGTTTCTATCATTGAAGAAGATTTAGGGGCTTTAAATTTAATAAAAAATTACACAACATTAAGACCAGCTGGAATAAAGGGCGAAGATTCTTTTTTACCTATAGAAAGGGTCGATGTAAAAGTACAACCCATTGGAAAAATACCATAGGAAGCACCCCAAATTGATCGAAAAATTTTTAAAAAAAGGGGTAATGCAGAAGCACCCGGCCCCTGTTTCGCCACTTTTAACTTTTTGTTTAGGCAGGTGCTTCGTTTGAAACCAAAAACCTTTTGGGAAAGGAAAAGCTCTTCAGTAGCTGAAGGATATATAGAAGAAAAAAATTTCATCCAAAAACAAAGTAGCCAAAATGATTGCCAAATCAGTTAATTCCGGGTTAATTCCGTATCGACTATTGAAAATTCTTTTTTAAGGACTGTTCTTCTATACAAAATAGCGTTAGTGCTACCCCCCCTGCTACCATCCAAAAAAACCCACCATTCTATAGTGGGATCAGCTACATTTTCCCCGGGCATTTGAAAATTGTAATTTTTATTTTGGAAATAAAGTTTAATTTTTAGTATTGTTTAAAGAAAAAATTATTTTTTTTTTAAACTTGATCTTTTTTTGAGAGAAATAAAAAAATTGGGGGAATAAAATTTCCATATTACGATTAGGGGGTTATAAGGGGGGTTATCATAATGCCCGCTTTTAATCCAGGTTTTTATAGCAGGTATTATTGCTTTCATAACATATTCCGTTTCCAAAAAGGATTATAGATCAAAAAGATAGGTAAAACATAAAATTATTATTATCTTTTTTGAACGAATTTTAAGGTATTCATGATGTGTAATGGTTTTATTTTTGCAAGGGCCTCAAGAATTCTTTGCTCCGAGGCACAGTTTTTCCTCTTAGAATTTTCTCACGGACTTTAAAAGGTAATTACATCCAAACTATTTTTTTTTGAGAAAATATATATAAGAAAGAAAAGTTTTTGATTTAAAATAAACTTAAGCGTATAAAAAATTACAATAAAACTGCCAAAAAAAAACCTTGGCCAGTATTTTAAAATTCATGCTGCTGTCATCGCGTAACGGAAAAAATATATCCTGTATCTTTTACGCGTGCAAAGATCGCATAAAAAACAAAAGATTATTCAAATCGATTTAAAATTCAAACATATTCAAAATCTTGCAATAGATCAGCTAGATTTATCCTAAAAAATTGATATTCGTAAAACGTTCCGGAAATGCTAATGTCAGTAATATTTATCTTGTTTCCATGTGATTTTTTACGTTTCTACACAGGATATGTAGGCCAATGACTATGCAAACTTATAGGTTTCAATAACACTAAAATCAAGGACTTCCATTGTCTTTATTGGTTAATTGGTACACAACGTTTCGGTTTGCATATATCTCTAATCATTTATATCAATATTTTAATATTGGGCTTTTCACCGTTAGATGTCACTGCTTGGCGTAAGTTGTAGCACATGTACAGGGTGTCCCAAACTGGACGGTTCTTTTTGGGGAAAAACCCCCCTTTTTGAAGGGATAGAAAAAAAAAATTAAAAAGGTGTGGGGGTCAAATTTAATGAAAAAAATGGCGCTAACAAAACTTTGCTATCTCTTATCATTTGGCTACTAAAAGGGGTTTGTCGAATTTCATCGATTTTTTAAATGCCCCTTTTAAATTTCTTATTAATAAAAGATAATTAATTTTTTTTAAAAACTTTCTTAAGGCACTTTTTTTTTTAGAATTCATTGCGATAGGCAGATTTTTTTTAGGGCGTTTAGCTTTTTTTACCACCCCAAAATCAATTTTTTTTTTGGACCACCCTATATATTATAAGATTTTTTTAAAAATCGGGGAAAATTTCCTAAATTTTTTTGTTTTTCCTTTTTTTGTTTATCTTAAAAACCATTAGCAGTATTACGATTTAAAAATTAATTGTAATGGGGCCACAGAAATCAACATTGCCATGACTAATAAAATGAGATAGGATGCTAACATGTTATGATTAAAACAACAGATCTAAAGTTTTATGATAAGATTACTCATAGTTAATATATTAAATTAATAATTATCTAAAACACAAACGACAACAACAACAAACCAACAATATTAAAAAAAAACATAACTCTACCTAATCCCAATATAAAATTTTATGGAATTTAATTAACGATAATAAATAAACAAAAATAAAATTAAATTATGTTAACAAATGTTCATTTCCCATCCAATTTTCACCAAACTGAACATTAAGGTAATCGTTTATGGTCCTTGCACAATGCGCAGGGGCACCATCATGCTGGAAGAAGATTTATGGGAATATCTTCCAAGAATGGTTCAACCTTGTCCCTTAAAATATCCAAATATTGTCTAGAATTCAGCGGTTCATCATAAATGTAGGGTACAATGAATTGTCCTCTAAAAATTTCCACCCACACATTGAAGCTAAATCTTCCTTGTTGTCTGTTTTGGACAGTCGCATGGGGATTTTCTTGGGACCAAGTGTAATCATTAAACCGATTAAATATGCCCGCACTACTAATCGAAGCCTCGTCAGACCAAATACAATTTTATTTTATTTAAAAACCACTCACAAAAACGAGTTCTTTGATCAAAATCACCAGGGAGAAGATGATGGATTTTGCGGGTTCGATAAGGCTTAATTTTTTTTTTCAAAATCCTGTGATTTTTGCTTCTGGATATGCCAGTTTCTGCTTTAAGTTTTCTTGTGGAAGTTGTACCATTATTTTCATATAAAGTGCCCAATACGGTTAGAGTTTTTACTTCATTTTTGTTTTGAATTTCTTGATTTTGAGCATACTTTGCTTTGGGTTTGTTAAAAGAGCCAAATTTTGAAGATTATGGGAAGTCTAGCAAATACATCCCTGGATGGTTGCTTGCCTTCGGAATATCTTTGAAAATACAAGTTTCTTGTCGCCTGAGCATTTTTGTTGCTTTCTATGTAACATTTAAGCATGTTAAACTTTTCAAAATTTTCATACATTTTTTAACACTTTTCAAAAACCTTATTTAAATTACTTTTTTTCTACTAAAAATACCAAAATATTTAACAATATCAAGTACCACTGTCACTTTTCAACTATTCAGACGCTGTTAAAATATTAAAACAAAAAAATCATATTCATGGCCTATGCTTTTTACGTAGCAACTTTAAATATGTGGCTTTATCATAACATGTTAGCATCCTATGTCATTTTATTAGTCATGGCAATGTTGATTTCTGTAGGCACATTAATTAATTTTTAAATCGTAATACTGCTAATGGTTTTTAAGATAAACATAACAAGTGATACATCAAAATTTAGGAAATTTTAGACTTTTTAAAAATCTTATAATATATAGGCTGGTCCATATAAAAAAATTGATTTTGGGTGGTGCATTGAAAATCAAACGCCCTGTAAAAATCTGCCCATCGCCAATGAATTTACGAAAAAAGTGCCTTAAGAAAGTTTTTATCAAAATTAATTATCTTTATTAATAAGAAAGTTATGGGGCATTTAAAAAATCGACCAAATTCGAGAAACGCCCTCTAGTGGCCAAACGATAAGAGATAGCAAAGTTTTGTTAGCACCAGTAGTTTTCTCATTAAATTGGAGCTCCGGACACCTTGGTTAATTTTTTTCTATCCCTGTAAATAAGGGTTGTTCCCATAAGAACGCGTCCAGTTTGGGACACCCTGTACACCGTGGTTAACCCCAATTCTATATCTACCTCTTTTTTACCCTTATATCATAATGGCTGAGCTGTAGTGCCGGTGGACAGTAAAAATTATGAATTTTGAAAAATAAACTTGCAACAAAATAAAAACACATCGCTAATAACATCGACAATCGACTTAATCGACTCGTTGACAGTTGACAAGTGACATGAAGTTTGTCCATATTTGTAGTGCTGCCATTAGAAGTCCTAGTTATTTCCAAAAATATCTATGAGAGTCTCTATGCATGGCTGTACCCCTTTTATTACACAGGCGCCCATCAGTATTTGCGGTTTTTTTTAGGTCTTTGCCGTTACCTGGGTTCTTTTTCGGCTTCCGAGGAGACAGAAATGCCGTAGTTTTCCTAAATAAATTTTTAAGCTTTTAAAACATGTGTTCACTTTTCGATGACCAACATGCAGATCAAATTTTTCATCTTTCATATAATTCTTTTAGGAATTTGATAAACGCACTTGCCCTTTAGGCATTTATTAATTCCCGTATGGCCTTAGAAGCAATTTTATTTTTAGAAGTAATTTTGCATTCCATCCAAATAGCCCAAGAAAATTGCCCTCTAATTTTTTTAAAATTTTAGTACTCAACAATGAATTTTTTTTTTTTTTCAAAAAAAGGGTGAAGCTAAAGGGCCAAATTTAAAAACTTTTTAAAATTTTTTTTCAACAGATCTTTTATTATAGTTCATGCCTATAACATTTTATTAAAAAATTCATGTTTGCATATAGCGTAGACAAAATATATTTTCTCCCAGAAAATTGCTGTTTTAATTTAATAAATACACAACCAAAATTATATGGAATACTTTTATTTTTTTTTTTTTTAAGATGAATAAACTTTTTTTTTATAAATAAAACTTTGTCCTTACTTTTGGACTTTTAATGAAAAAAAACCCATATATTAATAATACAAATTAAAAAGTTTACAAAAAAAAAACAACGGGATTTTTTTGGTTTCATAAACAAAATAAGATTTAATTTTTTAAAGCTAAAAAAGCAAAAAAAAAAAAAAATGGTTATTTTAATAATCCGTGTTGCCATCTCTATTCCTTATGCAAGCTTCAATTTGCATTAACACACTGTCTAGTGGTATGTTTTCCCATTCTACTAATGCTGCATCAATAAGCTGTGCGACATTTCCTGAATTGTTTCGACGGGTCGAAACCCCCCAGCTGGTTTCAATGTTCAAGGGTTTAGGTCTGGTGAACATGCAGGCCAGTCTAAAACTATGATATCTTTCGTTTTAAGACATTCTTTAGCCACTCTGCTGGTATGGGGAGGGTGCATTATCGTGCATGAAGATAAAATTATCCCCAATTGCAGCTCTCCAAAGCCTAAAGATTAGTTCTAGCACTACATCAACAAACTCCTATTCGGTAAAGTTTGTTGAAGTGGTATCAATGGAGTTTTTGTTCCCAGTATAATACCTCCCAGAACATTACAGTTCCTCCTTTTATATTGGGAAAATCTGGCAGCCTGGGAAACTTGCTCGACTTCCCGGGGCTCTAAGACCCGAGTTCGATGGTTATCTGATTTAGGCCAATTCTGGTTCATCCGAAGAAAGAACATTTGACCAATTCTTAATTTCCAGTTTTGGTGTTGAAGGCACAATTTACCCGGTCAATTTTTTTTGCCTAATTTTGGGACCCTAACATCTCCTACTGCAACCTTAGGCAACTTTTTTTACCTGTAGCTTCCAGAAATTGTCGTTGCAGCTCTGGATAAAAATGGGTTTTTTCTAGCAATTTGGCACACAAAGCGGTCCTGTTGTTGTTATTTTGACTTTGTCTGGGCCCGTTTTTGGGGTTTCTAGTTCCAGGGAACTTGCAAAGTTTTCGATACAACACCTTGTAACCCCACTTTTTCTCAAGTCCCGGGGGCTTTCCCTTGTCAAAAAGAATTTTTCCCTTCCTTCAAACTCAGGCCCCAAAAAAAAACCGAAAATCGTGATTTTCCCACTGAACACAAATTCCCAAAAAAAAAATAAATCGTAGCAGTCGTTTTCCGTTTTTATCAGGTTTGTTTACAACAAAAGGCTTATTTTAAAGTGGGCCCCAAATTTTTTTCAAAAAAATATTTTTTTTTAATAATTTATTCCCTTTTACTTTTTTTTGAAATATCCCATAAAAATGGTTACTTATTATAGCATTACCATCACCTTATAAATTTTTGTTCTCAAGGAATGTCTTTTTTTGTTTTGTGTTTATTTCCCCCGTTGGTGATGAGGCGCACCCCTTCAAATTTCGGATTTTTTAGCAGACCGCATCTCCAAAATAAAGCCAAGACGAGAAAAATTGACAAGATCGAACACCCACGATCCCGAACCAGATTTAAACGAGATAGAAAGCTGCTTAAGGGATAATATGGCGCGGCCCTCTTCAAAAAGCCCGCCGAGTCCGATTTTTCCAGTGACGTTTCGTTGGTACTTCACGAAAGAAATCGAAAAACTTTTTTTTACAAGTTATATTCTATTTAAGGCATTTAAATAGTTATTTACATTACAAGATGCGAAAGTTTACTTTTTGGTGTGAGGTGGTTTTTAAATGGCCGAGGCGAAGCCGAGGCTATTTAAAACCTCCGAACACTTGAAAGGCCTTTCGCATCGTGTAATGTATTATATTTTTTCTGCTACTGTTCTATGTATCGCATAATTTAATAATCATTAACATCATGTTTTAATAGAAATATCAGAGATTTTGAAATTTTACCTGTTAAAAATTAATCCATAGCAACACATTTATTGTTGACATTGCCTGTCATCAGCACTTGACAGATTTTGAATTATTGTTAATTTAGTATAAATCCATTCTCATTTTAAAATGTTAAATGAATATGAAAATGGCACCCAAAAGGCAGCTGACCTTGCGTGTGCCTCACTTCTGCCAGACAAATCTAAAGAGAGGTACCATCAAACATATAAATCGTTTTCTGAATGGCTTGCTACAAAAAATTGGGGCGGATTGACGAGAATGTGATGTTGGCGTATTTTCAAGAAAAACCCGAGTCTTTATCACCACCAACCCTCTGGTCTGTATATTCCATGCTCAAGTTAACAATTTCCGTAAACAAAAATCAGGATATTTCGGAGTTCAAGAAACTAGTTGCTTTTATTAAAAGGAAAAACGATGGTTATGAGGAAAAAAAGTCAAAATTTTTAAAAAAGAAGAAATCATAAAGTTTTTACTTAACGCGCCTGATCAAAGTTACTTAGCAATGAAAGTAATAGCCATTATGGAGTGGCTGGGGCATGCCGGACAGACGAAATATACAGAATGAAGCTAAGTGATGTAGAAATAAGAAATGACGTGGCTATAGTAAAAATAGTGGAGTCTAAAAATAAAGTTAAAAGAAACTTTGTAGTAACCAACGATGAAGGTTTAGATTTCTACAGGAATATATTAAGCTGAGACCAAGGAATGCTCTAGATGAGCGTTTATTGTATCGTTATGAAAGAGGTAAATGTGTTAATCAAGTAATTGGAAAGCACACTATTTCAAATGTACCTAAAGAAATTGCGAAGTTTTTGAAGTTTGAAGACATCAGTAGATACACTGGCCATTCTTTTAGAAGAACGTCAACTACGTTCCTTGCCAATGCTTCGGATGTCGATATTTTGGACTTAAAAGGCATGGGGTTGGAAGTCTTCTTCTGTTGCGGAGGGATATATTGCTGAATCCTATAGTAATAAGGTGGAAATTTCAAAGAAGATTTTACACGAAATTCCCACCAATATTTCCTCTAATGAAGTAACAGTGAAAAATATGAATATTAACGTAGTTAAAGGTGATAACGATACCCAACAACAAATTTAAAAACTGTTAATTCAAGTATTATTCCTCCAATTTCTTTTGCTAATTGCTCAAATTGCACAATTACTTTTAATGTTAATACCTAACCTAGTTTTTTAAAATATTTTGTCATAAATTAGTTACTTTTTATAAATAAATCCTAATATTTCCCACAAGCATATTTTCTTTTTTTTTCTCTTACTTTTTTGTCCAGGCGCTGAAAATATTACTTTCGTAGCTAGCAACGCTTAGCAACCAGGTAACACGAAGGTTCTCTTTCGTTATCATTCGCGTTGCTAGGACCACAAAGTTTTCTTATTTATACAGTAGTAGAAAAAAATAATGCAGATAGAATCGGGTCATCAAAATCAAAACCCTTTTCCCTTAATTTAATGATCCTTTAAGTAAAGTAAAGAGATTTACTTTCACAAGGTGGCGCGCCCTTTCCATAATGCTCTCGGAATAAGAAGATTTAAATACTCACTTTAAAACCGTTGGAGATAACCCTGGACCTCTTAGGTGGCCACCACGATCTCGGATCAACACCTCAGATTTTTTTTCTTTTGGAGTGTTGGGAAATAATAATTATTTTCCTAACAAGTGCGGAAGTTAGTTTCCGCAAGTGTTAGAAACAATATTGTTTCTACAAGCGAGAGGAAAAACCAACATAATTTTAAAGATTTACGATTAAAATATTATTTATTAACGAAGGAATTTATACACCAATTATTATTATTAACATTTATAGTAAAAGTGAAATTGGTCGCGTTTTGCAAATTTATTGCTGACGCGAGTTGCTTTTCTGTAGAAAACGTTGACGGCGGCGGCGTTGGGTTCTTAATGAGCTAATCTTTGCAACTATGAAAGTCGTTTCTTGAACCGAGAGGTTTAGTACATTGGAAGACGGCATTGACGGTTGTTTCTGGATAGTGGAAGGTGTTCCGGTAAAATTAAATATTTTGTTTGAAATATCCTTTCTAAAATTTGTTGAATTCTCGAGGTATCCTTCAGCGACTGATGCAGACTTCCAGCCTTCAAAACGTTTAATGTTGGATATTTGTTTTCCGGAGCCGCTATTTCCGATGGTATTTCTCCGAAGGTATTACTGCCGATACATTGTACTGTACACAATCCGTGTTTATAGTTCACAAAAAATCACCCATGTGATGTTATCGGCTTTCTTAAACTGGCAGACTTTCTATATAGATTCATTTTTTTAAATTATTTTCGGCATCTTTAAAAATGACAAAGCTTCTAGAGCTGTGATTTTTTGAGTCTGGGATGTGTATCAATACTAAATTTCCTTGGTCTTCAATATGGTCCAGACATATTTTTGTTAACTCCTTTCTACGACAAGCGCCCGCTAAGTCAAAAATCGTAGCCACTTTTATAATATGTAAATAAGAATCATCTGGCGCTTCATCCATGAATTTTGATATTTCTTCTTTTAAAAAGACTTTAGCCTTTTTGGGTCCAAAAGTAACGTTTTGTTTCTTAAGGTAGGCCTGTCACTTTGAAAAACTTGCTTAAATCTATATTCTTTCGTAACTAAATGATACATTTTAACATAGAGTATCTAGACCATAATGTATTGGGTTTACATGTTTTTGATAAATAAGAGAAATAGGCCAGAAAAATCTCTTCTTTAAAATCCAACCTTTTCTTTGAAAGCTTTTAAAATAAAAATTTTTTTTGCCTGTGACGGGTTT